>JALPQI010002447.1:0-85994 GCA_025490895.1 Thaumatotibia leucotreta
AATACTCAAACAGAAAGATGACGGATACATTATACATGAAGATTCAAGACAATAGTTTTACAATTTTATTCCTGTTTACGACTAACTGGACTCCTTTTTATCAGGATGGCCAGAGATTGCTCAGGACAGGGAGAATTGGAAAAGTTGCGGGGGAGGCCTTTGTCCAGTAGTAGGACACTACAGGCTCAAAATAATAATTAATAATAATAATTCCTATAGCAAATTGAAAATATTTGCTCCTAAATAAAAATTGTGTAAAACAACTACAAAAATGTTATATGTATAGGTAATAAAACCTAAAAAAAGGTATCACAACTAGTTTTGTCTCTTGACAACTATTTTGTCATAAAGTAAGTGTTAAGCTCTCGTTTTTCAATGTTAAGGAAATAATAAATTATGTATATTAAGTCAATTGCTCAATAACTGTTACATTAATAATGAATCCTTAACATTATATATTATGGTGATACACAATCATAATAACAATATGTTTTTTGTTTTGAAACTACATTCAAGGTCAAACCCTGACTGAACCTTTTACATGCCCATGGAAATAAAATAAATGAACAGCCAAACACCTAAAAAAGAACGTAAACGTATCCGCCATTTAAACAAATGCCGGGTCATAAGTCATCACCAGAGTTTACGCATATGACTGATTACATTGCCCATCACTTGTTAGGCAACGCAGCAAAATGTACCGTCACCATGCGAATGGTTTACAAGTTCTACAACCTTTCTGTTTAATTATCACTGATTACGATGTTTACAAGTTATGAGGAAGATGAAGCTTATAGCTTACTTCGGATGTGTAAGGTTCTGTGTGAATGTACTACTTACTCTTCATTTAAATCTCGCGGTGCGTCATCGATACTTTTGGTTATCAGAGGGTTGGCTACTTTGTAAGAAAAGCCTTAAAAAAATACCCCTGCCAGCGTACTGAGCACCATCACATATCAAGGTGACCTGAGCAGCATCTGTACTTTATTTTTAGTACTAAATGATTGTTTGTTATATTTCTTGTATCCGGTGGGTGACTTAGAACCGGGACGAGTGGAAGACAAATGAGGACCTTTGTTCAGCGTGGGACCTTTTAACGGCTTCATAAGAAATAATTATATAATGTTGTGATAACTAGGTGGTTCATAAAATATATGAAAATTAAAGCCAAAGAAGAATCACATTCAACTGTGAGCGAGCTTGCAAAATAATACTCATAAAACTTAAAGTTCTTGGGAGGAGTAGGTATCAGCAAAATCAACATGTACAATTAACCAATTGGAGCCAAGGAAGAACTATGTCCAAGTAACGTTATATATCATCTTGTTAGAAATCTCTAACTACGTATCCTTTTGCTATGGTTGTGGCACTTATGGAGCTAGGGTTACAATAGGTTAAGCGTACGCAATATTTTTGATTGTTTAACAGGGCCCATCCGGCATACCCTAAAATTATATTAACTACCCAACCCGTTTTAAAATCATAGTGAAAATGAAATTAAAGTCTCCACAATCGTTAAACCGAGTCGTGGGCTCATTTCCGAGTAAACTGGGGTCGGGTCAGGTCGCAGGCAATTCTGCCTGCGGTTTCTATACCGAATGTTATATGGCCGTGTATTCTAAAATTTAGTTTTCAATCTTAGTCCTTTCAGATAAGGCATAATAATATGCTCATTTTATGATGTGTGGGTTGAGTTTGTTTCAATAATTGATGTCGAAATTTATTGGTGGTGAATCGTTTTGAATGGAATTATGAAACCTTGACGAAACCTAGGAGCTTCCTAATATTTATTGGTTTGGTAAATCGTAAATCATTTTGTTTTAGTATGTTGGCGGTGCACGCGGCGGGCACGAAAGTGATAGACAATGTCAAACTATCAGACCGTAGTACAGGTAAATTCACTAAAGCTGGCACGAATTGAATTAATGAAATGAATGACGTCTATCATTGTGTGTATGCAGTCGTCGTATACCAACCTGTATCTACTGTCATTTTGACATCCACACATAGAAAGATACTTTCTGTCACTGACTCGATCCATTCGTGCCAGCTTTCGTTAATTTACCTGTACAATCGGCATCAGATGTGTCGAAGCGGCCAGGCTGTCCATAAATATCTGAGCAGACCTCTATTGTCATGTCGTTAGAGTGCATTTTCAAATGTTTTGAGTACCGTAGCCGTTTTGATATATCTGATAGCGAAATCACGCACGTAATTAAAACCAAACTTTAATCGGGATTTAACCCTTTGACCTTTTGACAGCTCTGTTAAAGTGTTCAATTTCAAACCTTACGTAGTTGTAAATTGATTTGGTTTTGTTTTTTATATGACGGCAAATATATTGCCAATACCCATTAAAGGGTTAAAAAAATTAATGTCGTGAGGCATTACTACACAAATCGACTAAGACCCACGGTAATCTCAATCAAGGCTTGTGTTACGTGTAGACTACTAAACTAAACAACAATATACATAATAGATACATACATACGTACCTACATGTAACTTCAATACCTACATAAAAAGCCACCATGACTTAAGTCGTACGGCCCAATGTACATTACAATGAACATTCCACTTCAATGAAATTTACAGCTTTCATAAACTTCATTATGTTGCATTTCCTTAACGAAGTTCACCACTATTCCAAAATACGCAAGGTTCAAAATAAGATTTAAAGCAAATATCACTATATACTATTTGCAGAAATTTTGTGATAAATACGCAAAGATATACCATCATCGAGATTCGATCCCTGGACTACCTGCTTCAAAGGCAAGTACACTATCATTTACCAGCTATAAGGTCTTCAAAAATAAGAGAGGAATTCAGACCATGCCCCATTTTAAAGCCTAAAGCAATACTGAATTAAGAGAAGACTCATTCCATTGTTACGTAACAGATCCATGAGTTGTTCCCTTAATTACAGTGTGCGTTTGCGCAGCTGTGTCGCAAGAGCACTTGGAGACGCGGGATGAAACTTTCGATCTCACTAATTTACCTATATACAAGGTAGCCAAGAAATAGGTGCATTCCCGTTATCCGTGAGATTTTGGGACTCAGAATAGGTCCCCTTGGTGGTTTTTGGAAGTTTCGGAATTGTCGATTTTTTTAAATATGTACCTACCTACCAGGTGCTACTGTGCTACTGTAACTACTTACTACTACTTCTAAAACTTGAATTATTATTTTTGTATATTATATGTCATATACCAAAGAAAAAATATCGAAGTTTACCAACGCGGTTGTCAGCTTTTGAGGCTAATGCCTAAACCACTCCGGTAAAAAAGGGAATGCACTGATTATTTTGGCCACCCTGTATACTTTCTCAGATGTGACATTTATGTAAGTACAGTCGACATAAAATGTGGTCTTCCGCTTTTTGACTTTTGTACCATTGAAAAGTTATATATTTACAACATTTTTTGTTGACTGTACGACCTGGATTAGTACCGAATCTGCGATCAGCCTAATACAACCAACTTTTTTAAGCAAGCAATTATTTATGGCTTAATTCTTATCCATCCATTGTCTATTATAAGCCCATAAATTAAACAGCCGACCAGTATATCAAGTTTCACATAATGTTGCAGAATTAAGAAACAAGTAATAAATCTTCGACTTTTTGTGTGAGGAATAATTAATGATACACAAGATAAGGCATTTAATTTCCATCGCTTGCACAGGGCTAAAAATATTATGTTTGACCTCTATTTTGCTTGAAAATGTAAGGAATAGAGGTTCTTACTTATATCGGTTTGTAGAGGTGATTTTTTCGGTATAGTTTAGTTTAATGCATGCAAGGTTGGGATGTTTTGTTAAATGCTATATATTATTCGTTAAAGCAAGTGACCTTTCACGCTAGTTTTTCTATTGTTGTTAATCTTTAAAGCATTAAGGTATTAGTACACAAAATTAGCACAATGGAAGTACAATAAATGATTTTATTTTGTATTAAGCAATCACGTTTGTCAGTTAAAATATAAATCAAGTTTTTGTTTGAATTGAATGTAAACGAGCAGACGGATATTTTCTTTTCAGTCTACTGTGGTAAACAATCATACGGTCGATAATATACGCCTGCAAAAACAGGCGACACGTTTGAGTGACGTATCGAAACAGGAGGATGTCGCTGTATCAATGGCAAATGGTTATCGACGATTATTGTTTTTGTGGATTCACGTTTGACCTTGCTGCGATTTTTCTACCTTGAGCGAAACTGTACATTTTGAGTGTTCAATCCAACCGAGTTTTCCAAGACAGATAATCTTTATTTACCCATTCGATCATCGAAAACGATTTAAGTCAAGTTTAGTTATTAGTTCCTATATGTGATCGAGTGCTTGTTTCAAGTGATACTTCATGTATCGAAGCCTGTATAAACATATTGTAACCTTCACTTTTTTCTGTTGTTGTAACATCAGGATGCTTAGCCACGTTGCCAATCGCTAACGCTTAGTAGCGTATCGTAGTTTTCCCTCTCTGTCCCTCTATCATATTAGTGTGACAAAGACAGTTAGCGACATTGATGAATAAGCGTTAACGATTGGCAACTTGGCTAAGCATGCTGGACTAAAGCAAGCCTGACCACGCCTTTTTTGGCGTTAAGTCAAGGTACTGCAATGTTTCTATTGTGACATAAGTACTAAGCTGAGAAAATATATTGCCGTGTGAAATATTTGTTGCCTTGGCAGTGGGTGGAGCCAATCGGTAATTTTTATTAATAACCTTTTTGACCGGTATTTTTAGATGAATTGACAAGTTATGATGAGCAAAAGGTCAAATATGTATCATCGGTAGTTTACCTTGAATGTATTGTTAATTTGTCAATCAAAATACAGGCTAACAATTATTATTTTTACAATTTGATTACTCTATTAATCTTCCTTTATTTAGATGTTTATACTGACTACTAATATAAGACCCAAAAGAGCTTATTAGTCATATTTTAAAGACAAACGGGTCTTAATCGCTTAAACTTACGTTACTTTTTAGATCTTATTAGTATTAACGATTTTCCATTCTATTCATTTTCTTTTTTATAATTACGTACGACCTACATACCATACTTATTATCGGACCCTTGCGGAAAGCCTTCGGTGCCTCTCTGCATATATTTCAGCAAACCTAAATAAATAATTTACCAATATCTTAATAAATCGCGAGTTATTTTGATTGAGAAAACACTTGACACAGACACTTACTTTTATTTTGAAGCACCCTGTCATAACTGATGGTCAACTTTCGGTACAGTTGGACACAAATTCATTTAATTCAATTCAATAAAAATATTTCAATATTTGTTTCACTAAATTGTCATACTATTTATAATGAATTCTCATATTCGGAAACGTTAATAGCACTAGGTTTAATTATGTAGCGAATATTAATTATATTCAAACATAATTCTTGTTACTGAAATAAGTAACCATACTTATTTTTATATAATATTTAATTATTTTTTAATATAAAATAATAATAATTTATGTATTAAATTTATATTTTTTTAATAATATTTTTTCGCCCTTTGGCTGTCAAAGTGTATAAATAAAAGTAAGTGTAGAAATAAAGTGCCCATATCCGAGTGTACACAAAGCTTTCCGAAAAGTGCAAGATGCAATGAAAGTTTTATACATTATATCCAAAGGAAAATATGAAATTACATACATTTTGCTAAACTTGTGCGATTTTCGCATATCGTCAAAAACTGCATAAAATTACACTGTAAGTACAATTACACTGTCGATTAGTTTGTTATAATGTAGCTAAAGTACTTAAGCTTTAATTCAAGAAACTAATCGATGTTCAGTTTGCCCTGTGGTGACGGCAGTAAGAATACATGTGTCACCACCCCAACTCTTCCCGTGGGTGGCGTAAGAGTCGGCTAAGGGATGGAAGTGTCACTGACCATTTATGTCTCGAAAATTGATAATGGCTAGCAGGTTTATCAATCATAGTGTACACAGTACTGCGATCGCCAATCCCCTTGCCCAGAGTGGCGATTATGGATATTTACTTCCTAATGCAGTGCGTCCATACGCATAGGCTAAGAAAACGGCGTTGTCCAGCAGTGGACTGGTATAGGCTGATGATGTGATGTGATTATTATATTAAACAACGTAAAAGTTTTTCCAACAAACTGTACTCGCACTGAAATTACGAAATGTATCGACATAAATGTGTTCAGCTGTTCACAATAACAGTCATCTCAGATTCTTCGACGGCCCGCGTATCGGTAAAATCTCCTTTTCGTATATTTTATTGCTTTTGCCACTTGTAATCATCTCCAGTTGTGTAAGCGACATGTATTGTTATGAGCTGTATTGATTACGATTTTTTAACCATACACTTCAATGTAGTTTATTATTTTAATGTTGTAACTTGTAACTGAACATTGCAATTACCTATTAACGAGGGCCAGATTTATATTTTTACTGTACGGTACAGCGGTACAGCTCGATTATCCGAACGCTGGCGATTTAATAACGAATTTGTTACATTACAAAACGGTCGATACCTACGAGACAATCTGTCGACCGCTTCTGATTGGTAAAAAGTATTAGGCATGTGGAAACACGTTTGTTTCAATATTTGTTGTTAGTCATAACTAAAAAAAACAATTTTGTGTATGTTTAGTGTACAAGCCGAGCCAATGTTCATTGCGCCTAATAAGTATCCGATGATAGTGATTACTAATAAGAATTCGAATGAAATGTAATTGATGTATTATTTTAGGCATAATTAAGGAATTTATCAACCGACGAAAAGGAAGAGGTTCTGAATTCGACTGTATGTTTTTTTTATGTTCTTTACCTCGGAACTTCCGGTTGGGTAAACCTATTTTGAGGATTATTTTTTAATTAAAAGCCGATGTTCACCGATTGGTCCCATTTTAATTTGGTCCAGTTCTGACAATAGCACCCATGAGAAAAACATATAAGTCAAAAATTTGCATTAAGCATGTGCACGACAAAATGGACGGATACCTCAGTCAAAATCAAATCAACTGATTTCGATAATTCTTTTTTTAACCGACTTTAAATCAAACCGATAGTGCCTCGTTGGCACCAAGTCGGGATGATGGAATCTTGGAGAAATAGTTTGGAATCGGTATTTTTCAACCGACTTCATTAATTTTAAATTTCAACGTTAAGTACGTGTATGCATCCGCTTTTGAGCGCTGCAATACCACTGATCCAGACCGATTTTCATCAAGGCGCTATGTATGTACTTACACGGTTTGACACTCCCCTTTTTTTGCGTGGGGAAATGCGTCCTAATGAAGCTTTGGTCTACCCACTAAAACCCCATGGTCTGCCGCCAAGACGCTTTAAGGTGAGGTCACAGATACTCCTGAGCACACTTCCGCGACCTCACAGCGGCTGTCCAGGGCTCTGGACCCAATTCTCCGAAAGGAACAATCCCTCCTTCCCTCCTCCTGCCTGAACGTAATAACCAAACAATACCCAATAGATGATTACTTATGTAATATACCTCCTTGACCAGTCACATTTAAGCTGACCGTACTATATGAAGTCATAGGATAATGTATTACCTAATTAACATACTTACGAAGGTCTGGTCTTTAGTTTATCAAACCAGAGTTCAAGGGAACGATTGTTTCACTAAACTTTACTTGTCTGTCAAAATATATTGAGTAAGTTAAGTTCTGGCTTGTCCGTCAAGGTAGAACGGTTTGATTTGTTTGTTTTTACTTGGAAATCGATTTACAGCTCATATACATTCAGCAGTGGACGTCTTTCGGCTGATATGATGATGATGATGATGATGATGATACAATGGGTGCTTAGACAAGTTGCAAATCGCTAACGCTTAATCGTCAATCGTAAACGAAAGGCAGCTAACTGTCTTTGTCGCATTAATATGAAAGAGTGACAGAGAGGGAAAACTACGATACGCTACTAAGCGTTAGCGATTGGCAACTTGGCTAAACATCCTAGACTTCGATTGGTAGTATAGCGAGCGTTTCAAGACTATGGGACATAAAAGAAAAGTAGGTAAATAAAATAAGCAGGATATTACTGATAGAAGAATTTATTGTACGAAGCCGGTTTTTGTACAAATAAATACGTTGCTGGGATTCAAACCCGGAACTTCCAGCATCAGAGGCTGGACAGCCTCTGATGCTGGAAGTTCCGGGTTTGAATCCCAGCAACGTATTTATTTGTACAAAAACCGGCTTCGTAATAGTCCATTAACAACTAAGAAATTAAACAACAATAAAATCACCGTCCACCACAAAACCATGAAACAATAAAATAATGCTAGATGTTAAAATAGGAATGACGGGGTGAATAGGAATGTAGAGTGTTTACTCTACATTCCTATTTACCCCGTCTGCTAGCCCGGGACAAGCAGTTTTAGAATAACACATTATGAAACAATCTGCTGTTCTAAACTGGACTGTTCGTCCTGGACTAATAGATCAGTTTACTCTTCATGTTTATTTACCCCATCATTCATATTTACCCCGTTTTACGGTATTGAACGGTCTGTTTACATTGCTTGCAACTTCTGTCGACGGCGACTTTACATAACCCAGTGAATTAAGTTACGTTTACAAATGGCAGTTTTATCATAAACCACCAATATTACGAATTGTTGGCAAAGTGTGTCACGGCCGTGACATAGCGTCCGTCGAACCGGTCCGACTGGTCGCGCGATCTGTCGCACGATTTGTCGGCCAGAGTCATCTGCTCAATGCATCGGTAAGGCGCTGGAAGTTACCAGGATATACTGATGCGGTACAATTTAAGGGTGCGGCTGCACTGACGCGGAGCGGTTCAAAATTGACCAATCACATTCTTCAAATTCGAATTCGAAACACTGTGATGCGGTCTCATTGGCCGAGCTCCCACAGCTCCGCTCCGCTCCGCGTCAGTGGAGCCGCACCCTTAGACCTCTAATAGTCGTCAGTTCCATAGGATAACTGTCTCAATGCCGTGGTGACGGCAGTAAGAATACATTTGTCATCACCCCAACTACTCCTGCGGGTGTCGTAAGAGTCAACTAAGGGATTGAAGTGTCACTGACCATTCTACAAGATTAATGATGGGCAGCAGCGTCATCATAGTGGACACATTACTGCGATCGCCAATCCGCTTGCCCGGCGTGGTTATGGGCATTTACCTTCTTATACGCATAGTTAGTAGAAGAGGCCTACGTCCAGCCGTGGACTGAGATAGGCTGATGATGTAGTAATAATGATGACTGATATAAATAAAACATAATTATGAGATCAAACAAAGCATCGGTCATACAAGGAATAATCGATAAGCAATCATTTCCTTCAGACTATAATTATCCAATGCTTACACAATAATGCGTAAATCCATAGAGCCTAGTATTGATTATTCACATTAATCGGTAATCGATATTGAACAAAGAGACAATGGGAATTGGTGTTTTTACGAATGTATGGACTGGGAAAACTTGGGAGCCATACAATGCATAGAACATAATTACTTCGCATTCGCACCATACTTTGTCGCGGCATACAGTGTGTATCTGAACGAAAGGCAACCCTTTTAGCCTGGCGTTGATCAAGTCTAATACAGTTTTATTTATTTTCTTTTTTGCCGTTTTATATTATATTTTTTTTTTGATTATTTATTATTAATAGTACATAAGTCTAATACGGGCGATCAATTAAACCAGGCACGGGATTCATTAGTGTAATCATAGATTACAAGGTTTTTTTAAAGTGACTCTTAATTATGACCCCATAGAATTTTTTAAAGATTATCGAAGCAGCAATGTAGGTACGAACATTTGTTATTGTTGACATGGCAGATATGTCATCTGCTTTTGAAATTTGCTGTCAACGAGTATTTAACTCGCGTATGTTGCTCTACATTGCGCGTCGAATTATTTTGTATGGAAAAATTTGTTGCTCTAATTTTAAGTAAAAGTTATTTGAATGTACTTATTATGTCGTAAACTAACACCCGTTAAGAGCTTCGCCCGTGTTAGACTTACACCCTGTATGTAATAAGTAGAGCCGACTGCGCTCGGCGCGTAAGTTCATCAGTCACCTATTTATTATACACCAACTAAAGAGCACGCTTCTTATTATTTACCGTCACCTTCTGAATACGTAGGCCACACTGAAATTGTCGGGAATCTAGGAAACTGTATTAATTATACCTCTATTGTTTAAATTATCACCTTTCTTAACTGTTTTTGATAATGTGTACACATTTTTAATACAATTGAACTAACTCTCAAAGCTCATAACCCATTTTTCTTAGATCACTTTTTGTATGAAAGTTTTCAGTTTTTGGAATTTTGTATGGAAGGTTTATGTAGTTCATTGAAACTATAGAGGTGTTAATCGAATAAATTATACCTGAAAAAATACTAAAGAGTTATACTTTCAGAAAATAATTGTTTCTGTATGCTGAGTGATCTCTAAGTGGGTCATTCCCGAAATTTTCAGTGTACGTATAACCAACTAAAACATTAAACGGTAAAACAGGAAACAGGAATCATCATACACGCATTTTTTTATATTGCACTTGTCACAACGCTGAACTCAAGTTCTTTCGAAACGCGGAAGACCGGGGTCAGTCCGCTGACCTCACGAATGGAAGACACTGCAGCCTTACAATTAAGATGCTCGTGATCTGCCATTTAAACTATTACGTTATTTATTAGGTATCTATTAGATTATGTATGGAAAATTTAAGGCTTCTTTGGAGATTTTTTCGGTACGATATTGACTCACCCCCTTATTCATGAACGTCCAAGCATCCTCATATTATTTCATATTTTGTCCTCATCTGTGACTTCGACAAAAGTATTAGTTAGAAAGAGAAAAATACATTTGAACTAAAATTTGATTTTTTAGTGTTCGTCAGTAGAAAACAAAAATAGTTATTTATGTGGCTGGCGCATAATAAGAGGCATTAAACATGAGTGTGGTTTTATGAAACGAGCCGTAGGCGAGTTTCATAATAAGATCACACGAGTGTTTAATGCCTAATTATGTACAGTCACATACATAACTTTATCTACATCCATATCATTAGTTTAGAATGACAATTTACCTTTATTTTCATTGATATCCACTAAGTAATTACCTCTAAATATAAAAATTCAAATCAGTCGAAATCACTCAATTTGAGTAAGGATATCCTACAATAAATATTTATTGAAAAAAAAACAACAAAAAGAAGTTGACTTCATAATGTTAAAATTAATATCATGACAACGATACTTTAATGTCAACATTATGATGCACTGTACTCTGCCTGTACTTTAATGTTAACATTATGATACAGCCACAGACACCGGTCTCTTAATATAGGTCATTACATTACCGCTTCTGAATACATAACAGGGAAATTATGATATTACTGTAGATAAACAAACTTAAAAACTTGCATTACCTATTTCATAATCACGCACTTTTAGACCACAATATTGGTTTTATCACCAACTTAAAACCTTAAACCTTGAGTTCACATACATTTTTAGTTAAAATCAATGATATTTATTAGTATTAAAGTAAAAATATATCTGCTAACGTATTTCACGATATGTGTCAAAACACGTGTACCCTACCGTTACCTAATATAGCGAATGTTTCCTGGGGCCCATTTCTCGAAAGCTTGTAACTTGTAATACAAGCGGAAGTCCTTATCTAATTAAAAGTGTCAATAATCACCAAATTAAAAATTTTAAAAAGTACTCAACCGATTTCTCCAAGATTCCCGATTTGTTTCCATCATTGGTTTCCTATCATCAAATCCTACTTTCTAAATGCAAATGCTTGTAAATGAATTAAAATTACCAAAAGTGCCATACATGTAGCCGCCATAAAGTGCCGTACCTATAACATTTGAAGAGATCCCTCGATTTCTCCAAGATCCCATCATCAGACCCCAACTTGGTGCCAACGGGACCATCTCAAAAAAAATCAAATCGGTTCACGATTCTCGGAGATACCGGGTAACATACATACAAAAAAAACTAATTGAGAACCTCCTCCTTTTTTGAAGTCGGTTAAAAGAGACTTCCACTTGTCACCCCAGGGGCCCATTTCTCGAAAGCTTGTAACTTGTAATAAAAGCGGAAGTCCTTTGGCCCATTTCTCAAAAGCTTGTAACTTGTAATACAAGTGGAAGTCTCTTTTTGACACTATTAATGAAATAAGGATTTCCGCTTGTATTACAAGCTACAAGCTTTCGAGAAATGGGCCTCTTATCTAATTAATAGTACCAAAAAGAGACTTCCACTTGTATTACAAGTTACAAGCTTTTGAGAAATGGTCTCCTGGGGTGACTATTTGATATCAGTTGTGACATCAGTGTATATCCAAGCGGACTTCCGACTCCACAATGTTTCCAATACATTTTTTCAATACTATTTTTTTACACACAATAAGTTTAATTGCATTATCAATTCGACTTCCAAACTTCGGAAGTGAACGATCATGAATGAATCGTGATCCATTAGATACAAATACCAACAGTTACCCTCGTGAACCTTATATCAATAGACATAGGGTATATAAATAGTCAGGTAATTTTTGGCTAAGATGGTGTAATCAATTAGAAGATTGGACACGTTTACTGTTGTTCTTCAAATTATTTAATTGTTATGTTAGTTTTGATTCCTTGACCTGATGATTCTTGAACTTTAACGTTTGATAAATTCATTTCGTGGTTTAATTTGATTGTTTGTTGAGAAACGAGCAGTAAAAATTTTTTTGTGAAAATTAGTAAGTAATCTGTAGGCTTTAGGTACCTATTATGATAAATAAATCCAAACGACTAAAACATCAGTTAGATAGTTGAAGGGATTAATAATAAGAGCTCACAAAAGAATAACTGAATGGTCCACGGAAAAAACATGTCCACTTGTCCAGTGCCTAAAAAAATTAGGGCAAATTCACACCTTATTCTGTTAAAAGTAAGGTGGTTTCTCCTTCTGTAATTTGAATTGACTATAGGCATGTTCTTTGCGTGGACCATTCAGTTATTATTATGTGTGCTCTTATTATTAATTAAGTAGATTTTATCAATAATCATTCACACCTATGGGGCTAAGCCAGAACACACTTAATTGTATTTACATTATTGGTTGACAAACGAAAGTTGAGTGTGTTCGATTCCCACCTCGGATATTGATGCAATAAATACATATGTCGCAGAATGGCTACGATCATCAGATATTTGTCTCATTGTGGGCTTCATGTGGTATCTATTTGGGTACCTCGAGATAATTAAAATAGTCTAAATCAGGTTCACACACTATTTAATTATTAAAAGTCAATGATCAACACACAACGTCCTTAAATTAATAAGACTCTAATCAAAATCACCAATTAAGTAATCAAAATTAATATTCGGGAATAAATGAGTCTACACGTGTGATTGTTGGATGCAAAGATTAGGAAGTGTCCCGGGGCGGCCGCGCGTCGACTGGAGCAGGCACTTGATAGGTATGCGATGACGTCATCAAGCTTGATCCGTGGATTTTGTTACGGGTTCCCGACACATATTTAGGTCTTTTTTCTTCGGTACCTACATTTCTTACAACCTTATTTATCACGTCATTTCGATATAGTTCCCGAGTGGTCTAGGGTTCCACCAATTGGTTAACTTTACAATCGCCTTCGGACTAATGATTTTAAAACATAGCTTTCATTTTTACTACCAAATCGGTAGGTATATTACGTTCCGTATATGTCGTACAATCATTTGCCATATAACGAAGCATTGCTTGGATGTTTAATCCCATACTGACTGAGCAACCTTAAAAGTGAAACAATTTAGGTAACTGATTTATCTTAATGTTGGCTTAAGTATCATAGTCGGTGGCCCTGCCTGCGAAGCTGGATGTCCCACGTTCGAATCCCTGACAGGACATATCATAGAGTATTAGCACAAAAATATTTGATCCTCAATCATGGTCATCGCCTATTTTACTCTACTGCTTGACGTAGGCCTCTCCTATTAACTATGTGTATGCGTATATTTTTATTAGGAGGTAAATGCCCATACCCGCCACGTTGGGCAAGCGGATTAACGATCGCAGTAATGTGTCCACTATGCTGACCCTGCTGCCGATCGTCAATCTTTTATCAAAGAATGTCAGTGACACTCCAATCCCTTAGTCGACTATTACAACAACCGCAGGAAGAGTTGGGATGGTGACAAATGTATTCTTACTGCCCACACGGCCTCAGTCATGGCTCTTTTATATTTATTTAAGTATCTACATAATATAAATCCTCGTTAGTAACCACAACACAAGACTTGTGCTTACTGTGGGACTAGGTCGATTTTTGTGAAAAATCCTATGATATTTACTTGCTGACCAAATTGGTGAAAACCTTCTTTAATGTCACAATGGACAAGTGCTTTCACAGAATAATCATATTTATGCAAGAGGCGGACGTTATAACATCTTTACACCTTCGGGTCAATTGAGGGCAAGTGTGAAACACCATGCGTGCGCGCGGGTTATGTGCCACTTCAATATTTCTAAAGTACAACGTAACATCACCATCTTAAAATAAAACAAAATTGTTTCCCACTGTCGGTATTATGTATACTTTTATAATATCCTTTAAATTAAGTACCGTAAATCCACCTGACCCTAGTCCAAACGCTCCCAATAATGTTCCAAAACTTAATCCTTTAGGTCTAGGTGTGATTGGTATATTAATCGTGCTATTCATACGTAAAACTTCTCATTTTTAATAAAAAAATGGACAAAGCTAAAAAGATTGGGACTGATGCTTATTTAGGAGTTGAAATTGTGGACTACAGTTACCTACGCAAGCTTCAATACGTTTTGTTTTTTATTTTAAATATTTTTTAAATGAATGATTCAAAAGAAGCGTCCTCTAAGTTCCGATTCTTTTTATATTCAAACTAAAGACTCGCCCCGGCTTCGCACGGATACAATACTGGAACTAAAACCTCCCTCTTGAATCACTTTATTTACTTAAAATTACAAAATCTGCTGCGTAGTTTTAAAGATTTATGGCGATACCTGCGTATTTTGGTGCCCAGGAGATTTCACTCAAAATGTATTTGAAATTGGAGTTCCAAATCTCGAAGGATGACTCACGACACGACTATCAAAATCAAAAATCAAAAATCATTTTATTTGCCACATGAGTATACAGATGTACATGCAAATATACATATAATATATTATTTACAAATTTATATACACAAAATTCTTAATTTTCCAACTGCATTTGATTATTTATAATATATAGGTACTAAAGAAATAGAAGGTATATAGGTACTATGTATCGAAGGATTTTCTAATACAATAACATCACATCACATCATCAGTCTATCTTTATCAGTCTACTGCGTGCGTCTATCTACTCCTAATGCGTATGAACGCATTAGGAGGTAAATGCCCATAATCGCCACACTGGGCCACAATTTATAGCGCGTTGGCGATCGCAGTAGTGATCCACTATTATTCTTACTGCTGCTCATTATCAATCTTCGATAAACAACTTCAATCCATTAGCCGACTTCTACGAGACCCACGGGAAAAGTTGGGATGATGACAAATGTATTCTTACTACCATCACCACATGATTGAAAACTATTTTCCCGATAATAATAATATATAATTTTTAAAGTCAAGTCTTCTTTATCCATAAAATTGATCGCACGGCTTAGAGCAAGGGAGAACCATCATTTACGAATATGATACGGCATTCGAATTTTGTACCTATTTGGGAGGCTACAACGATTTCTTAAATGCAATTCGGTTTAGGTTCGGCTTGTCACTTTTTGACAGTTATTCTATGGAATAATACATTGCGATTCAGATTAGGTCCTAAACTGAATCGCATTAGCAGATCGTGATAGCCCTCCTGTAATACGCATTTTTGATCATTACATAGGGACGGACAGACAGGGACAGCGACTTTGTTTCTGATTTTTGGTAACTTTGTATTCATAAATAATTATAGGTTTCATTCTGTTTTTTTTTTTCAGGGCCCCATGAAGCGGCTGTCATGCGCATAGCGGCACTGATTGCACTTGTGCAGGTAAATATTAAATATTTATTAAAACAAGTTGTTACTTTAAATGCGATAGTTAAACGGGATGTCCATCAGTAACATTGAATTCTATTTAGAAACTAGATTATACATTTTGATTACAAAACTTGCAAGAGACACAATCACTCGAAAGTTGTGTTTATTTAACCATGAGTAAAAATTTATATCATTAAGGAATATTTTGTCTACAATATACATACCTAAGGGCTCTAAGTTTGATAAAATATGAAGATTTGATTAATTATTATGTATAATATGATAATGGTATTATCGGGTTATTAACCTCCTAGTTGGTAGTGACACTGCCTTCGAAGCTGGAGGGTCCGGGTTCAAATCCCGGCGGCATTTATTTATCACAAATATATTTTGTCCCTTGATCGTGGCTGTCTACTATATATTTAAGTATCTTTATCTATTATATATCGTCCTTTGGTACCCACATCCCAAGCCTTAATTGAGCTTACCGTGGGACTAAGTCGATTTGTGTAAGATGTCCCGAGATATTTACAAAGAGTAGTACCTACTAGATATCCAAAATAGAAATATCTCTTTAATAAAACACAGTTTTTAATAACATAATAGCTTATTACTAATACAAATTCATTCACTACTAAATTACAAAACAAAAAACTGCATTCGACATTCAAAAGAGAGTCCATTGACACCTCTTCAATTCACAGTAACCATACGCACACACTTATGCAACATTTGTCATCTTGTTACGGCCACCAAATATATATTAACAACTTTCATCCTTATATCTTTGACATACGTCCCCAAATGTATACATGTTTTTAGACCACACATGAGCATTACAAAATTATTTCCATCTAAGTTACGCTAATCATGTCAATACTTCAACTATGACCCCGCATTTCGACAAGTTTCATAATAATTATATGGAAACGGCGGAATCTAAAATTTAAAGATTGTATCACTCTTATGCAAATAAAATTACAAAGCTTTTACGTAATGGATGAGCTTTTGATGCATATCTGAAAGAGCTTTGAAACTTTATTGCCCAAATTCGTAAGATGACCAATTCATTGATAACTTGGAAGCTCAGCAATCGAATATCTTGAACGAATACAACATTGAAATAACAGTACCAATTGAACATGTATTACGCACCACCAGCTGGAAATCGTTGTATGTTTTACTGAAAACAATTCACCTTGCCTGCAGCTCAACTTGTCACAACTGTCAAAAACCCAATCCAATTATTTAATGACTCATATTAGAGTCTCCTTCGTGTAATACGAATTGTGTTGCATACGCTTATATCAAGATAGATTACTTATGTATTTTGTCAGCCGTAGCCTAGTTGGTAGTGACACTACCTACGAAGCTGGGGTTCCGGGTTCGGATCCCGGCGAGGGCATTCTTTGTGTATTTATTTATCACAAATATTTGTTTTTTGGTCATAATGGTCATGGCTGACTATGTATTTACGTATCCATATGTATCTATTATTTATATATCGTCGCCTGGTACCCACATCACAAACCGTAATTGAGCTTACCGTGGGACTAGGTCGATTTGTGTAAGATATCATAAGATTATATTTATTATTTGTTTATTTATTTATGTATATCATACTCCTATTAATTAAACTTACGAGAATAAATAATACGGTGTTCATAATATTTTCTTCGGTTACCGAACACAAGAAATAAAACTATGAAAACGGATAAACTCGCATATATCAACTAATTTTAACTTCATTCCGCAGACCACGAAAGTAAAGTGTTCGAAACGTCGGAATGAAGTTACAATTAGTTAATATACGCGAGTTTATCCGTTTTCATAGTTTTATTTCATTAATAGGGTTTGCTTAAAAAATACTAAAAACACACTGGTATCGTCAAACACAACTCGCAGTGGGCTCTTCGAACTATCGTGAATTGTGTGGTGGGTTAAAGTGAGATTTGATTTGTAGGTCAAAGGGCTGGGCGGTCGTCGGTCAAGGGTCTATCTTGAGATGATCGTTGGATAAGCCAATTATATGTAAAAAAATAGCATCGCCTTTCTAAAGGGCTAACGTAGAAAATAACGAATAGTATCTTTTACAACACGTCATTCGTATGTAATTTTGGTAGAACTTTATTTTGTCTCATTCGTATTATTATGAAATTTATGAACACTGAACAAAAGTCACTTTTTATAAAATTGTATTAGCGCCAGTTTATTGTTAGTTGCACTTTCGCAAATGGGCAGAATTTGTCAAACCTTATTTATATAAGACCTAAGAATACTAAAAAACACTATTTTCTTGTGGAAAACATTTGTATATTCAGGAAATAAAATATATAATATCATGCGTAATTTGCGAAATAAGATAACTATGAAATTGATATTGATTTCATATAATTATAGATTTTTCGAGTAATAATAAATCTCTTTACCATGCGTATTACCAGCCACCCTTGGCTGGTAGGACAGACATTTGCTATCGTTAATTTGGCAACGAAAAAATTCTGAATATGAATTCAGGACCGATATTATTTTCCAATTCGGGACTACCCATAGTAAAAATTCATCAAAATAAGACCCACGATTAAACCGATTAGAGCCCTTTAGCAATTTTCATAAGTTGCGAAACTTCAATACAGAATAATCTCGGCAATTTAAATTTTACAAGCAATCTAATCATGCCAAAACTGTTGTATATACGCATCGATTTAAAATAAAATATTTTATATCGATGTATGTACGTGCCTTTTAATGTATATTTTATGCCTTGTTTATTATCACTTTTATATAAGTTCTCATGGAAACATTCTCAATGAGAACTTACTCTTGAATTCTCAGGAAATTTCCGAGCGTATTTCCGCAATTTTTAGAATGTTCTGCAGCTTGTACATAAAGCCCTTAATATATTAACATTGAATATTGAGAGACATAGGACATTATTATTCAATTCGATCTAGTCCCACGGTAAGGTTAATCAAGGATTGTGCTTGGGTATTAAGTGACAATAATATCACATAAAATTGATAGGAAATTCATGCGCTAAAGGAGCATTCCATGAAAACATCTAGTTTTGCCGCTTACGACTCGCTATGGTAGCTACCCTAATAAAATACGAGTATGCTAGCTGCTAGGAAACACTGCTAATCTAAAAGCCTAGATATGTTATTCATCATCATCATCATCATCAGCCTATCATTGTCCACTGCTGGACGTAGGCCTCTCCTATTAACTTTGCGTATGGACGCATTAGGAGGTAAATGCCCATAATCGCCACGCTGGGCAAGCGGATTGGCGATCGCAGTAATGTGTCCACTATGATGACGCTGCTGCCCATCATCAATCTTTTATCAAATAATGGTCAGTGACACTTCAATCTTTTAGTCGACTCTTACGACACCTCACCACCCGGCCTATACACGGATATGTTATTATTATTAATTTACCGTAACTCAGCATACTACTTGTAATTTAAATTTTCAAAAGTATTGTATAGGCAGTGTCGCTTAGGTCACGTTTTCATGGAATGCTCGTAAACGAGATTCGAACTCGGGACTTCCATCTCCGCAAGCTGAAACAGGGTCAATATCGACCTACTACAGAGGCCGTCGACACCAACAATATGAGACACCCTACGAACAAATAAAACATGGAAGCCGCACGCCATAGTAAATTGCCTTTCAAAAACGGTCCTGAATTTTAATAGTTGACAAATGTCACCCCCTCGTTAATCATCTCGGCAATGAATTTCAATTAAAACCTATAAAAACTTAAACCGCCATTTAAAAATAGTTGTGATCGGTCTATCAAAGTTTTGATTGGCTATATTCTATAAACATTTGTCAAAGGTGTTGCGCCGAAATATGCGCGGTGTTAAGAAAAGCGCTATATCCCCATCTTGGCACAATTGAACAATTGATTTTGGAGGCATTTTTGAGCTGGTGTTAGACGTCCATGTTATATATGGTCGCAGGAGACACCTTGGTATAAACGCCCTACATTTAACCCATCGTTAGCCGTACCATGAGCTGTGGACTTACTTTTTATCCGGCTTGCTTGCACCAATACGCGAATGGGCATTTTAATTTCTAGGGACACCCAATTAGAGTGATGTTAAAAAAAAGCTTAACTTGGAGATTTTATACTTAATTGTTGTTACAAACCTGTTTGTAACAACAATTAAGTATAAAATCTTCACGAATATAAACTTGATTGATTTATATTCTTATATCGCTTAAAGTTTCTAAAATTAACACCAAAATTTAATTTTGATATTAAATGCTTATTTTTGCTGGTGGTAGGACCTCGTGCAGGGTCCGCCCGGATAGTTACCAACGTCTTACACGTTAACCTGCCGCTAAATAGCAGTGTTTGGGGGTAAGATAGCCGGTGTAATTACTAGCATAGAGGCAATCCATCTAAGTCCTCAGGGTAGGCAGCGCATAGGCGATTTTTTGGTCACTATGTCCATGGGCCTCTGTTCCCGCTTTCCATCAGGTGGGCTGAGAGCTCAGTTGTCTATCTTCGTCACATAAAAAAAATTGTCATCTCACGCTAATTGGGTGTCCCTTGACGTGAAAATGCTCGAGTAGGAGCGGGATGGATGGAAAGCTACGAACAAACAAAACATGGAAGCCGCACGCCATATTAAATTGCCTTTCAAAAACGGTCCTGAATTTTATTTGACAATTGTCACCCCCTCTTCAATGCATCACGGTAATGAATGTCAATATCAACCTATAAAAACTTAAACCGCCATTTAAAAATAGTTGTGATTGGTCCATCAAAGTTTTGATTGGCTATATTCTAAAAACATTTGTCAAAGATGTTGCACCGAAATATGCGCGGTGTTAAGAAAAGCGCTACGTCCTGCCCATCTTGGCACAATTGAACAATTGCTTTTGGGGGCATTTTTGAGCTCGCGTTAGACGTCCATGTTTTATATGGTCGCAGATGGAAAGTAAGTCCGCGTTAATTTCGCGACGGCAACTCATGATAACCACGCGGGTATTTATGAGACCACCGTTCCTTATCATGAATCTTATATTTTATTGTTACCGCAGACAATGCGTTTCGCTCACACGAGTTCCATATTTCCAAGTTACAAGTAGAGTTGTGTAAAACTGTCATTGATGAATCATTACTGTATTTTAATTGCGTTGAGTGATTTATTTCGCCATAAGCTAAATTTTTTATGATGAATATGAATACTCGACCTATAGTAATGGATTTCTCTTGTGTCATACGAAGGGGTTGAACGTAACTATGTCTGTTCTGTTTATGCCGGGCACTTAATCCGTTAGGTTTCAATTACCCTGTTTTTAAAATTATTCAACTGTCCAGCTCTCTCTAGCTATTCTAGAAAACTGTGAAGTATTCTAATAGGAGGTGCAGGCATGTATTGCTTGCCCTTAGAGAATGTTCAAAGGCGCCTAGCCTTGTAGGGGATTGCATATACCCGAAAAAATTGACCGAGTGGCCGAGGGGTGCAGGCATCAGCCGCGAAAGCTGAGCACGTGGGTTCGATCCCCACCTCAGACGTTAGATCTATGGTTATATGATCTTGGTCGTTTTTCTATATGATATCTAATATTTATAATTTATTCAACTGTCTTTTATCTTTCATATCCGCCATAAGTTAAAATGTTAAATACTTAAATACATGCACAGCCATGACTAAAGAACAATCATTTGTGATAAATAAATAAACGAATAATGCTCTCGCCGGGATTCGAACCCGGAAACCCCCAGCTTGGTAGGCAGGGTCACTACCAGCTAGGCTACAGAGGCTGACAATTGATGCGAGCTACAATTTGATCACACGAAAGTCCACAAAACCGACCACTTTACAACCACAATACTTTCTCACCCCAATGTCCCAAAGTGACCCCATTATTTCCGTTTTTCAGCTGTCGCTCGCTACAGCTTCAGATGATGGCACACTCACTGCAGCTGAGCTGAACTATCAGCTCTCCGGAGATGTACTCTCCCCCTTCTACGAGTCCTCAGAAGAGACCGGGGTGAATTTCGTCCGGGGATCGCGAGCGGCCGACTCGCCCCAAGCACCCGATATAGACGTGCAGTGCTCGGCAGATTTCATTGATGTCACTGTTGAGTTCGCTGATGTTTACGATGGAATTATTTATAGTAAAGGATTCTTGAATGATCCGAAATGCAAGTAAGTGATTACTATTTTGTATTTTCGCTTAAAGATTAGATTATTTTATTTCATGGTAAAACATTACATAATAAATTTGCAAACATGTCAAAATTATACGAATTGTTATCATGATCGTCAAAACAAATAATAAAAAATAGAATTATAATATAACAATGTCAAGAAAGATTTAAATACACTATTAAAAACCAAATAAATATTAGCAGTTCTCCCGTTAGGGTTCGTCACTTTAAATTACAATTCTTATTATACAATTTAGGTATACATAGGTACATAATTTAAATATACGAGTATGTTATATTTTGTGTCCTGTGGCATTTTGGTAACATTTAACGAAAAATTATTACACTAATGAAATATTTGTTATTCACAATAGTGACTATACAAGTATTCAAACTAATTAGATTTGTGAAGCGTAGTGACAAAATTAATCAACAATAACTTGATCCCATATTATGTGAACCCAGAGAAATATTATTTACAGCTAGCAATGTACCGAGGAGAAGTTTCATAGGTTGCGAACCTTCTATAGAGAATGTTCTCGGCAATTTAAATTTTATAAGCAATCTAATCATGCCTTGTTTACTCAGTTGTGAAATATAATATTCTTCATAACTTCATAACACTTTTTCAAAAGTTCTCATGGAAATATTCTCAATGAGAACTTACTCTTAACTTCTCATGAAAATTCTCGGTTTCCGAGTATATTCCCGCAATTTTGAGAATGTTCTACAATTTGTACATTGCTACTTACAGCAAAAATGACATAACAATCGATCTTATCTGTTAAACTTCTAACTTCAATTTAGGTATACCTATAATATATACAGTATGTATCACCTCGTAGAGCCAAGAAAGAAACCCATTAATATTTAGATCATACTAAACAACTTTTACTATGGAGCCAAATTCGAATTCGCGAAAAAAAACTCTCCCATACAATGTGTTCATGATCACGCGATCAAAATGTATGAAACTGTCAAAAATTTTTTCGTGAATTCGGGTTTGGCCCCATAGTAAAAGTTATTCAGTATGAACTAAATATTAATGGGTTTCTTTCTTGGCTCTACGAGGTGATACATACTGTATGTAATTGACTTCATACCAAACTAGGTGTATGTGGTTTTTGGTAGGTAAAGTAGAACATAAAGTAATATTAACATTCATCTTAGGAAGAGCGTGAGAAACTAGGTATATTACGATAATACAGTTCACAGCCCTTCACTCTATATATATGAGCAATAAAGTGCGTAGGATAATGATCTTAACTAGATTGACATAGCAATTAGAAATGTGAACTAAATTACTAGTAATACTATCGTTTATCGCACATCAGTACGCATACGCATCAGTAAATCAGTTTAACACAATTCATGAATAACACTGTACCTCCCGTAGCCGTGTGGTGACGGCAATAAGAATACATTTGTCACCACCCCAACTCCTCCTGCGGATGTCGTAAGAGTCGACTAAGGGATTGAAGTGTCACTGACCATTATTTGATAAAAGGTTGATGATGGGCAGCAGCGTCATCATAATGGACACACTACTGCGATCGCCAATCCGCTTGCCCAGCGTAGCGATGGGTATTTTCCTCCTAATGCGTTTATACGAATAGTTAATAGGAGAGGCCTACGTCCAGCAGTGGACTATCATTGGCTCCGCGCCCTGAAAGCCTAAAAGCTGTCTTTCTGTCCTCTGCAAGTGTTCTTTTCTTAATAAACTAACTCTGTTTTACAGGTACGTGTCACTAGGCGGCAGCCAGTCTCGCTACTCGTTCCGAGTACCCCTGAACGGCTGCGGCTCCCGACCCCTCTGCAATGCCTGCGGAACAGTTGACAACGTTCTCGTCTTTCAAGCTGATGACTTCGTACAAGGCCCGCTCGATTTCGCTAGGAAGGTACTTAATCCCACAATGTCGTAACAGATGTGCTTCATCATCATCACCATCATATCAGCCGAAAGACGTCCACTGCTGAACATAGGTCTCCCCCAAAGATTGCCACAATGACCGGTCCTGCGCCACCCGCATCCAGATGTGCTTACCATAGAAAAAATCAACTGCGAAAGACTCTGGTTGTCACGGGATTCGAAACCGCTTCCTCTGGATTGCCGATCCAACGAGCTTTCACACCAGACTACCTTCCGTCGATCACAGCGAATTTATTCAATGGTATTGTGAAGCTAATCACTAGCGACATCTGTACGTAGTGTTTCGAAGGTACTGCAACCTTAAGCCACTCAAAGAGATACTTAATGTCATAGCAGTTCGGATCCCAAATCCACTATATATAAATAAATATACATATGGTTATATACAGTCAGCTGCCTCGGTACTTGATTCGAGTACCGCTTTTTTTTCGCATGGATGCTTTTATGCATCCATCCTCGGGCTTAGGGGCGGCCCATATGGAGCTGGTTAATTGTGGGACTCACTTACAGAGGAGAATACCAACTTAAAACCCCCACGGCTTCACCGAGTTTACCGTTAGTGGGGGTGCCATGGGATCGCGTTGGCATTCTACCATGACACCCTCCGGCAGCTCGAGGTTTCTACGCCACGAACCCCTTACCCACTGGCTCTCAAAGTCAAAGTCAAACTATTCTTTATTCAAGTAAGCTTATTAATAAGCATTTTCGGATCGTCTGACATTATCAAGAGAGAAAAAAAAATCTACTACTGGTTCTAACCCTACACCGTTCCTGAGAAGAACCAGTAAGAAACTCAGGTGGACTTTTTTTTCAAAAGAGTATAATAATACATCTTATTAAAATAACATGCATTAAAGAATTCATTACATTTCATCAGTTAGACATTTTTATAAAAAAGAGAAATAAATAAAGGATCATAATAATAAACAAAAATATTTTTTATTGTACAAGTTCACAATATTATTAAGAATCTATATCTATACTACTAGAGATGTAAAGGTCCTCTAGTTGTCAGCTCTACTGAGATAGCTTCGTAGGCAGGATCAATACCAAGTAGGCCACGGAGGCTGAACGAAAATATTGCTTAATAGCCGCTAAATAGTAACTTGCTTATTAATAAGTACGGAATAGCCAAGCAATACAAATACCTATTTTCTTTTTGTCTTGTCCAATCATAAGTACCTATCTGCAAAAGGTGAAAAAATATGGTCAATATGTATAAAGTATCCTTTGTATAATCTTCCAGGTATCATGCGCCCGCACTTCCTACGAGCTGTCCACCGGAATACGCGAAGAGTCGCACACGCTCAAGCTGAAGCCTTTCATGGTAGATATGCTGGATGTGGTCGCCGTGGAAGGACCTGCCGGCGGCGTGGAGTGCTGGATGGATATACAAAAGGGTGTCTTCCCTAATGTAAGCTGTTGGCACACTGTTCTGCCTTTTTCCCTTTAATTTTGCCAAATATTGTCAGCTAACTTGATACCGATGATTCACTTGGCATATGAAAAATTACCAAAATTTGATTTGGCAACTCTTGTGAATTGGCTGCATTTACATTTACCACCTTGAAATACGATAGTACCTACGCAGAAGATGAAGTATGTTTGCAAAACATTACATTTAGGAACGATCTTTCGGCGAAATTATTTTCATCGATAAGCGCTTATTAGTAATCCGTTTCTAAAATTTACATTTTGCTATTGACGTTTTGTTTTATTCAGAGTCCAATCAAAGTAATACAATGTACAATCATCATACTGTCGTCCTAAACTCATAATTATGTTCTTTCTGGCAATTCAAAAAAATCATCAAACATCGAACCATTACGTTTTACCATTCCAGACGACCCCGCTGAAAGACTCCATCAAGATCGGCGAATATCTTACCATTTTGGTGTACCTGAAAGACGTAAGGAACCAGTTCAACTTGAAGATCCACGACTGCTGGGCGTATGATGCTGATGAGTACGATAGCCCGAAGACCAACAAGATACAACTTACAGATAAAGAAGGATGTCCTAAGTAAGTTCTCAATTGTGCTAGTAGCTTTTCCCTTTGAGTTACCAAGAACTTACGGTTACTTTAGGTTTTTAATTTAAAGACAGTCTCTGAACGCCTACTGCAAACTTCGAGAATCACACATTTCGAGCATCTGGGCTTGTCTAGAAAACAAGTAACGCTTTATTTTTATGAAGTAAAAAAGATACTCGAAATTTACGATTTGTAAAGATACGAGTTGCGGTGGGCCTATTCGTGACTTTCCGATGTATATTGAAAACAGCTGATCAGTTGTTCATTATCACTAAAGATCAATCATGATTGTCCGATAATTTAACGTCACATTCATGACTTGAGCTTTTAGCTAGCTTTTTATTAACTTAGTCATAATCATCATTCTGCCCCTTGTACGTATTGCGTGCTTCTGATAATTATCACAAACTAACTGTAGCTATTCAGATACTCTTCAGATAATTTAATCTATATTATAATGTTTTTCAGGAAGAGGAAGCTCATTGATTTTTGGCAGAAGAGCACAAACACTGGAAAAAGCGGTGCCACGCTGATCGCTTACAGCAAAGTTAGCGCCTTCCGCTTCCCCGAGACAGACCAGGTCTACCTCACTTGCAACGTTGAGGTAAGACGATTCTGAAAAACTTATTGATAGTTTGTTCGGGAAGTGATGGCATTTGAGCTGTATAGGCGTGCCTTATTGTCAGACGTTTTTACTTTTCGCACAAACTACATCCTCGCAAGTCTCTATACAATTAATCGTTTTACTAAAACTACAGAGTTTACTCCTTTTTTCTAGTTACATAGTTTTTTTCCTTTCGGCCACATTCGAAACCTAATTTTAGAAACCAGTAGAGGAAACGGAATTACTTGTCTTGAGATTCGTCTTGATTAGGTTTCGAATGTGGTCTAAAGGCTGTCAATGGTCTTTTACTTTTTGTGACTTAATTGACAAGAAGTTTGAGGGCGAGATAATACGGGGAAAGTTATACGAGTATACAGAAAGAAGGGTATATTATATGGAAATACAGAAATTAAATGCAAAGTATCATTGCAGTTTGTCAAAATAGCTAATTACTGTTTAACAAGATTAGGTAGGTAGGTACTGTATCGTATGGCTCATACCATGATTCATAAATTTAGATATAAAACAATAAAAGGCAATTAAATAATTCTGATTATTTGAAGCGTTTATGAATTTCTTTCATCATTCCACAGCTATGCACGAGCAACTGCGATGGAAACTGCAAAGGCATCACAACAGAAGTGACGACAGCTCCACCTCAAGTCAAGTGCTATCCGGGCTCAACTGACCCTAGGTGTCCAAAAGCCATTACGCCTGCACCCAACTGTTACCCTGGAAGCACAGATCCAAGATGTCCTCAAACGCCCAGACCTACATCTCCACCGACTTATGTACCAACAACTAGTCGACCAAACTGCTATCCTGGCAGTACGGACCCTCGTTGCCCCAAACCAACGACACCATCTCAACCTAATTGCTTCCCAGGCAGCAATGACCCTAGATGCCCAAGTCCTACACCGTCTGTTCCTAACTGCTATCCAGGCTCCACGGATCCACGGTGCCCTAAACCTACAACGCCTTCCCAACCTAATTGCTTCCCAGGAAGTACTGACCCTAGATGTCCCCGACCGACAACCGTTGCAACACCTAAATGCTACCCTGGTAGTAACAACCCAGCCTGCCCACGGCCAACTACACCCCAGCAACCAAACTGCTACCCAGGGAGCACAGATCCCAGATGCCCTAGACCAACTACACCAGAACCGCAAAAACCTGTATGCTACCCCGGTTCTCCAGACCCTAATTGTCCACAACCGACTCGACCAAGCACATCGTCACCACCGACGTATTTGCCGCCGTCAACTACTGGACAACCTAAATGCTACCCTGGAAGCACGGACCCCCGTTGTCCTCAACCAACGACACCTGCTCCTCCAAAATGCTACCCTGGAAGCACAGATCCTAGATGCCCCAGGCCATCTACCCCAGCGCCTCCTAATTGCTTCCCCGGAAGCACTGACCGTCGCTGTCCTAAACCAACTACACCTGCTCCACCAAATTGTTACCCTGGAAGTACTGACCCAAGATGCCCTAAACCAACAACCCAGGCACCTCCCAACTGCTACCCTGGTAGCACTGACCCAAGATGCCCCAAACCAACTACGCCAGCTCCAACAACTCCTAGGAAACCAGTATGCTATCCTGGATCCCCAGATCCGAACTGCCCTCAACCTACACGACCAACAACTTCATCACCACCAACATATTTGCCTCCATCGACTACTGGACAGCCTAAGTGCTACCCCGGAAGCAACGATCCACGATGCCCCAAACCAACCACACCTGCCCAGCCTAATTGTTATCCTGGAAGTACGGATCCCCGTTGTCCAAGGCCCACTTCTCCAGCTCCGACTACCACACCTCGTCCTAACTGCTACCCTGGTAGCACAGATCCTCGATGTCCTAAACCTACGACCCAAAGAGAACCAATCTGTTACCCCGGATCTCCTGATCCTAACTGTCCTCAAACCCCAAGGCCAACAACGTCTTCACCACCCACATACTTGCCACCTTCCACTACAGCGCGTCCGAACTGCTATCAGGGCAGTACTGACCCACGTTGTCCTAGACCTACAACTCCAGCTCCACCAAATTGCTACCCTGGAAACCGTGACCCAAGATGCCCACAGCCAACACAACCAACACCTACTCAAACTACACCGGCCCCTCCTAGGTGTTACCCTGGATCAACGGATCCTCGTTGTCCTAAGCCTACGACTCAAGCTGCACCCAATTGCTATCCTGGCAGCACTGACCCAAGATGCCCCAAGCCCACCACACCTGCCCCACCGAACTGTTATCCTGGCAACACAGACCCTCGTTGCCCACAACCCACTACCCCAAGAAAACCTGTATGCTATCCCGGATCTCCAGACCCGAGCTGCCCCCAACCACCAAGGCCAACTACTTCATCACCGCCGACATATTTACCTCCTTCAACTACTGCTCAACCTAAATGCTATCCTGGAAGTACAGACCCTCGTTGTCCCAAGCCAACCACACCTGCTCCTCCAAACTGCTATCCGGGTAGCACAGACCCAAGATGCCCTAGACCTACCACTCCTGAAGCACCCAAGTGTTACCCTGGTAGCACAGATCCCCGCTGCCCGAAGCCCACAACGCCTGCACCACCAAACTGTTACCCAGGCAACACAGAACCACGTTGTCCTAGACCTACAAGTCCTGCTCCACCGAATTGTTACCCAGGATCAACCGATCCTCGTTGTCCCAGGCCTACAACTCCTGAAGCACCAAAGTGTTATCCTGGTAGCACAGATGCTCGTTGCCCTAGACCTACAACTCCTGCTCCACCAAATTGCTACCCTGGATCAACGGACCCCCGTTGCCCCAAACCTACCACACCTGCACCACCAAACTGTTATCCTGGCAACACAGACCCTCGTTGCCCACAACCCACTACCCCTAGAAAACCTGTATGCTATCCCGGATCTCCAGACCCAAGCTGCCCCCAACCGCCAAGGCCAACTACTTCATCACCGCCAACATATTTACCTCCTTCAACTACTGCTCAACCTAAATGCTATCCTGGAAGTACAGACCCTCGTTGTCCCAAGCCAACCACACCTGCTCCTCCAAATTGCTATCCAGGTAGCACAGACCCAAGATGTCCTAGACCTACCACTCCTGAAGCACCCAAGTGTTATCCTGGTAGCACAGATGCTCGTTGCCCTAGACCTACAACTCCTGCTCCACCAAATTGCTATCCTGGATCAACGGATCCCCGTTGCCCCAAACCTACCACACCTGCACCACCGAAATGTTATCCTGGCAACACAGACCCTCGTTGTCCACAACCCACTACCACAAGAAAACCTGTATGCTATCCTGGATCCCCTGATCCTAACTGTCCTCAACCGCCAAGGCCAACTACTTCATCACCGCCGACATATTTACCTCCTTCAACTACTGCTCAACCTAAATGCTATCCTGGAAGTACAGACCCTCGTTGTCCCAAGCCAACTACACCTGCTCCTCCAAATTGCTATCCAGGTAGCACAGACCCAAGATGCCCTAGACCTACCACTCCTGAAGCACCCAAGTGCTACCCTGGTAGCACAGATGCCCGCTGCCCTAGACCGACCACCCCAGCACCACCTAACTGCTACCCCGGATCCACTGATCCTCGCTGTCCCAAACCCACAACTCCTGCCCCACCGAATTGCTTCCCAGGATCCACCGATCCTCGGTGTCCCAAACCCACCACACCAGCTCCGCCTAACTGCTATCCCGGATCCACTGATCCTCGCTGTCCCAGACCCACAACTCCTGCCCCACCAAATTGCTTCCCAGGATCAACCGATCCTCGGTGTCCCAAACCAACCACACCAGCTCCGCCTAACTGCTACCCCGGATCAACCGATCCTCGCTGTCCCAGACCCACAACTCCTGCCCCACCGAACTGCTTCCCAGGATCAACCGATCCTCGGTGTCCCAAACCTACAACTCCCGCTCCACCAAGATGCTATCCTGGAAGCAACGACCCCCGCTGTCCAAAACCGACAACTCCAAAACCTGTTTGCTATCCTGGTTCTCCCGATCCTCAATGTCCCCAACCACCAAAGCCCACGACTTTAAATCCTCCCACATACTTACCCCCTGAAAAACCAAAATGTTTCCCTGGTTCGACCGATGCTCGTTGTCCTCGACCTTCGACTCCGGCCCAGCCGAACTGTTACCCCGGAAGTACTGATCCAAGATGCCCAAAGCCAACAACCCCTGCTCCAACTACTGCACGCCCGAATTGCTATCCAGGCAGCAATGATCCTAGATGTCCTAAACCTAGTACGCCTGCACCACCTAGGTGTTACCCTGGTAGCACTGACCCTAGATGCCCGAAACCGACCACTCCGGCTCCTCCAAACTGCTTCCCTGGAAGCAACGACCCACGATGCCCTAAGCCTACCACGCAAAGAGAGCCAATCTGTTACCCTGGATCTCCTGATCCTAACTGCCCTCAAACCCAAAGGCCCACAACGTCTTCGCCACCCACATACTTGCCACCTTCCACTACAGCGCGTCCGAACTGCTATCCGGGCAATACTGATCCCCGCTGCCCTAAACCGACTACGCCGGCTCCTCCAAATTGCTATCCTGGAAGCACAGACCCTAGGTGTCCTAGGCCTACGACTCCTGAAGCCCCAAAGTGCTATCCGGGTAGTACAGATGCTCGTTGCCCAAGACCAACAACGCTTGCGCCTACCACTACCGCTCGTCCTAACTGTTATCCCGGCAGCAATGATCCCAGATGCCCAAGACCGACTACCCCGGCATCTCCAAACTGTTTCCCTGGTTCAACTGACCCTCGATGCCCGAAGCCTACGACTCAATCAAGACCTAATTGCTATCCCGGATCAACTGATCCCCGATGCCCAAAGCCTACCACGCCAGCCCCTCCCAACTGCTACCCAGGAAATAGAGATCCTCGCTGTCCAACTCCCAAACCTGCTTGTTATCCTGGCTCTCCGGATCCTAACTGCCCTCAACCATCAAGACCTACCACTTTGACCCCACCAACATATCTACCTCCATCAACTCAAGGACCAAAATGCTACCCGGGATCAAATGATCCTCGTTGTCCGAAACCAACTCCGTCATCTCCTAATTGCTACCCTGGAAACCGTGACCCACGATGCCCACAGCCAACACAACCAACACCAACTCAAACTACACCGGCCCCTCCTAGGTGTTACCCTGGATCAACGGATCCTCGTTGTCCTAAGCCCACAACTCAGGCTGCACCCAATTGCTATCCTGGTAGCACTGACCCGAGATGCCCAAAACCAACCACTCCCGCTCCACCAAAGTGTTATCCTGGAAACACGGACCCTCGGTGCCCAAAACCAACAACCCAGGCTCCCAATTGCTATCCTGGCAGTACAGATCCAAGATGCCCACGACCTACAGCACCCCCCCAAATCAAATGCTATCCAGGCTCAACTGACCCCAGATGTCCAAAACCAACAACTTCCAAACCTGCCTGTTACCCTGGCTCTCCGGACCCTAATTGCCCTCAACCTACCAGACCTACGACCCTTTCTCCTCCTACCTATCTACCCCCATCTACATCAGGGCCTAAATGCTTCCCAGGATCAACCGATCCTCGCTGCCCGAAACCAAGCACTCCTGCTCCTCCTAATTGCTACCCAGGTAGCACAGACCCCAGGTGTCCTAGACCTACTCCAGCACCAACCACTCAAGCTCCACCTAGATGCTATCCAGGTAGCCAAGACCCTAGGTGCCCTAAACCATCTACACCCGCACCTCCAAACTGTTACCCTGGATCCACCGATCCCAGATGCCCCAAACCAACTACCCAACTTGACTATCCAGTAACAACACAAGCACCTAGGTGCTACCCAGGTTCCAATGACCCTAGATGCCCCAAACCGACCACCCAGGCTCCGCCGAATTGCTATCCTGGCAACACAGACCCTAGATGTCCAAAACCAACTACTCAAGCTCCTCCACGGTGCTATCCAGGTAGTACCGATCCTAGGTGTCCTCAATCAACCCCTCCAACAACTCAGCAACCAAGATGTTACCCTGGAAGCCAAGACCCAAGGTGTCCTAAACCTACAACACAAAAACCTGCATGCTACCCAGGTTCTCCTGATCCTAACTGCCCGCAACCACCTAGAACAACTACCGTAGGCCCCACATACTTACCACCTAGCTCTCAAGGACCCAAATGCTACCCTGGCTCAAATGATCCCAGGTGTCCTAGACCAACCACACCTACTCCACCAAATTGCTACCCTGGAAGCACTGATTCTAGATGCCCTAGACCAACAACCCCAGCACCTCCTAAGTGCTTCCCCGGAAGCACTGACCCTCGCTGTCCTAAACCTACCACTCCAGCAAAACCAAATTGCTACCCCGGCAACAATGACCCTAGGTGTCCTAGACCAACCACACCAGCTCCACCAAATTGCTACCCTGGAAGCACTGATCCTAGATGCCCTAGACCAACAACCCCAGCGCCTCCTAACTGCTACCCCGGCAACAATGACCCTAGGTGTCCTAGACCAACCACACCAGCTCCACCAAATTGCTACCCTGGAAGCACTGATCCTAGATGCCCTAGACCAACAACCCCAGCGCCTCCTAATTGCTACCCCGGCAATAACGACCCTAGGTGTCCTAGACCAACCACACCTGCTCCACCAAATTGCTACCCTGGAAGCACTGATCCTAGATGCCCTAAGCCAACCACTTTAGCGCCAACTACTCAAACTCCCAGATGCTACCCGGGAAGTCAAGATCCTAGGTGCCCTAAGCCTACAACACAAAAACCTGCATGCTACCCTGGATCTCCGGATCCTAACTGCCCACAACCTCCTAGACCAACGACTTTAACTCCACCTACTTACCTGCCTCCTTCCACTCAAGCTCCGAGATGCTATCCTGGCTCTAATGATCCTCGTTGCCCTAAGCCAACTCCTCCACCAACGACGCAAGCACCAAGATGTTATCCTGGCAGCTCAGACCCTAGGTGTCCGAAACCAACTCAACCACCGACAACTCAAGCTCCCAGATGTTACCCTGGTAGCACTGACCTACGTTGTCCGCAACCAACCCCTTCACCAACAACCCAGACTCCCAGATGTTACCCTGGTAGCACTGACCCTCGTTGCCCTCAACCTACCCCTCCTCCGACCACCCAAGCACCAAGGTGCTACCCTGGCAGCTCAGATCCTAGGTGTCCGAAACCGACTCTTCCACCAACTACTCAGGCACCCAGATGTTATCCTGGCAGCACAGATCCTAGGTGCCCTAAACCTACCCCTCCACCAACAACCCAAACTCCCAGATGCTACCCTGGTAGCCAGGACCCAAGGTGCCCAAAACCTACAACACAAAAACCTGCATGCTACCCTGGATCTCCCGATCCTAACTGCCCACAACCTCCTAGACCAACGACTTTAACTCCACCTACTTACCTGCCTCCTTCCACTCAAGCTCCTAGATGCTATCCTGGCTCTAATGACCCTCGTTGCCCTAAGCCAACTCCGCCACCAACGACGCAAGCACCCAGATGTTATCCTGGCAGCTCAGACTCTAGATGTCCGAAACCAACTCAACCACCGACAACTCAGGCTCCCAGATGTTACCCTGGTAGCACTGACCCACGTTGTCCGCAACCAAACCCTTCACCAACAACCCAGGCTCCCAGATGTTACCCTGGTAGCACTGACCCTCGTTGCCCTCAACCTACCCCTCCTCCGACCACCCAAGCTCCCAGATGCTACCCTGGTAGCACTGATCCTCGTTGCCCTCAACCTACCCCTCCTCCGACCACCCAAGCACCAAGGTGCTACCCTGGCAGCACAGATCCTAGGTGCCCTAAACCTACCCCTCCACCAACAACCCAAACTCCCAGATGCTACCCTGGTAGCCAGGACCCAAGGTGCCCAAAACCTACAACACAAAAACCTGCGTGCTACCCTGGATCTCCCGATCCTAACTGCCCACAACCTCCTAGACCAACGACTTTAACTCCACCTACTTACCTGCCTCCTTCCACTCAAGCTCCTAGATGCTATCCTGGTTCTAATGACCCTCGTTGCCCTAAGCCAACTCCTCCACCAACGACGCAAGCACCCAGATGTTATCCTGGCAGCTCAGATCCTAGGTGTCCGAAACCGACTCTTCCACCAACTACTCAGGCACCCAGATGTTATCCTGGTAGCACAGATCCTAGGTGCCCTAAACCAACCCTTCCACCAACAACTCAAACTCCCAGATGCTACCCTGGTAGCCAGGACCCAAGGTGCCCAAAACCTACAACACAAAAACCCGCATGCTACCCTGGATCTCCCGATCCTAACTGCCCACAACCTCCTAGACCTACTACTTTAACTCCACCTACTTACTTGCCACCTTCCACTCAAGCTCCTAGATGCTATCCTGGCTCTAATGACCCTCGTTGCCCTAAACCAACTGTTCCACCAACAACTCAAGCACCCAGATGTTATCCTGGCAGTTCAGACCCTAGGTGTCCGAAACCAACTCCTCCACAAACGACCCAAGCTCCCAACTGTTACCCTGGAAGCACAGATCCCCGTTGTCCGCAAACACCTCCAACAACCCAAGCTCCCAGATGCTACCCTGGTAGCCAAGACCCAAGGTGTCCCAAGCCTTCGACCCAACCTACAACCCAACCTCGTCCTAGATGCTCCCCAGGCAGCACAGATCCTCGTTGTCCAAAACCAACACCCGCTCCAACAACTCAGCCCAGATGCTACCCTGGATCGACAGACCCTAGGTGCCCACAACCTACCCCTAATCCTTGCTATCCAGGATCGCCAGACCCGAAATGCCCGCAGCCCTTCAAGCCAAGTAGCACAAATCCCCCATCAACCTACCTTCCCCCTTTCCCGAGTGAGAATGAAATTAAGGGGGGCAGGATTGGCAAAAATTTGGACTATGACGATGCAGCTCAGGCCGCTATAGGTAAGTATCGGTTTTAATGTTCTTTTTTACCGAAAGTCTAATGATGTTAGGAGCAACCAAAGCGACGGAACTTTTTCACTATAGCCCTCAGAGGAATTTGATAATATTGTTTAATGCTTTAGCTGCACCCTTTGTATAAAGTCACTCAAAGTTCGGTCCATAAATTGATAGAGTTTCCAAAATGAAACGCTATAAGATTGTGCATTCTTCCTTGCATGCTTACGAGTGTATGTTTCATGTACGTATTAACAATTTTACCATAGCAATAGTAAGCCGAAGAAATTACAAAAATCACAATGTGTTCCGCATTTTTGGGGGTAAAAAAAATACCATGTCAGCTTCAAATCTTATAAATTCATACACGTTTTAAAAAAGGCTTGACATATATATTTTGTATAGCCATTACTGCCATTAGTCAGGCCATAGCCTAAGATCGTGAGTAACCCTATCTTATCCACTGTACATTTATTCTCTTTTTTTCTATTTTCAGATAATTTCCAGTCCGCCAGAACCAAACCGAGATCCAGAAAAGCTCGTGACGTCAGTCAATTAGTTGAAACAATTGCTCAGTCGACCAACAATTCAGCTGTGATTTACGTCACGGTTGGCTCTGCGATCCTCATGATGTTATCAGCTACCATAGCTGTATATATGTACAAACGTAACAAGTTATCTAAACCTAATTCTCAGAGTTCTTGTTAAATTGTTTTGTCCTGATTACTCGTAGAAAATGAAGCGACCTGCGAACATATATCCTCTCAACTGTGGAGACGACACACAACGTCTGTCATCAATGAAATTGGAAATTAGAATTTTCTTTTCAATGTTTATTTTACAGTAGTACATGTTTAATAGACCTGATACGAGGGGTTATAAACATGGACATCTAACGCGAAAAGCCCCCAAAAATAATTCTGCCATGACAGGCGAATTTGTCAGTGCAACATCATTGACAAATGCAAATAGATTATAGCCATTTAAACAGTGCTAATGAAAACTTTGATGAACGCGAATCGCAACCATTTTTAATTATCGATTTAAGTTTTGAAAGGTTAACATAGAAATTCATTAGCGTGATGTTTTCAAGTGAGGGGACACTTGTCATCGAAATTTGAAGAGCGTTTTTCAAAGGCAATATTATCGTAGGTTCCATGTTTTATTTGTTCGTAGGAAACTACTTTTCTCTCAATTTTGTCAATGACAGTGATTTGAGTGACCGCCTTTTTTACTGTCGCATTAGAAATTATCACTTTGTGATGTCACTTGTCACTGTCAAATGTATCCTTGTTGTTAGACAATCAAGAGTTATCATAACATTGTGATACTAGTAAGTGTTTTATATCAAGTTTTTTTGCTATTTTTAATGCAAATGGCTGCTTTAGCGTTTATACGTATTTATATTCTATCACTGCCGTATGTTAAGCTAAAATCAATACTCGGATGCCTATTTTATTTGTTTATAAAATAGTGCCATAAAATACTTTTGCTATTCTGAATGCATCCTCAGAAGAAATATGTACATAAATATTTTATTCATTTATTTATTCGCCCTAGTCAAAATATTTATATTTTTACTCAGAAAACTTCCAATTTCAAGCTTGATTTTGTGATATTTCGTTTTTTTGTAAATAATATTTGCCAGTATTTATATGTGGCCATTCGATACAAACTATATATTATCTACTTATAGTTATTTTGTAATGATATGTCAAACATGTTGACCTGACCAGTTATGTACAAGAACAGTTACTATAGTTAGCAGCAAAAGTAAATAAGCGAATGAAGTGCTTAAAAAGATCTACACAAGCTCTTACTCTTTTGACAAGAGTCGTGTTGAGATCATTTTGAGCACTTCTGCTGCTGACTGAGGTGTAAGAAATGTAAAAATAGAATGTATGAGTTAAGATGACCGCTTTTGTACATTTCGGGTGTTTTAAGATTTGATGTTTTATATCAAGTAAAACATTCTATGAATGTAAATTTATAGCGACTATTTTATTTACCTCCTGACCTTAAAATCCTTAACGTCCTTAACCTTAATTTCATTACGAAATTAATAGAAAAAAAACCAATTTTTTTGTGTGCTCACTACTATGATGATGGACACGTCGTCAATAAATTAATGGTTAGTCAAACATAGTTTTTTGACTCTAATGACACTCACGGGAAGAATTGAGTAATAAATGTATTCTTACTGCCGTCGCCACATGGCCTTAATAGGACAGGTATTTACAATAATAAAAGAAAAAAAACCGTTTGTAATATTTATTTTTCAATACTGAATATACACATTAAATATTAGTAGATGCGGTAGGTATTAAATGTGTAGTGTATTCTAAAAACTGGGTATGATAATCTACAAAACATATTAAATACAATAACAAGACAAATATGTCACGAAATAACATTATTGTAACGATACTAAGAAGGAGCCAACGAAAATGTTGAGGACTCTACTATTCATTCAATAGTTAAAACATAAAACGTTAATTTTAAGATTTAATCTGAATATCATGCTAAAAGTAGTAATTTTAACAAATAAATTGGCCAAGGGCGTAAACCCATGCGCTAACCTAACTAAGTCAATATTAAGATGCATTTAGACCAAACGAGCACTCGCTCATTCTTTCCCCTACTCTACTAAATTCGTTACACAAAACGTGAATCGTCGAAATTCGTTGATTTCGTAGAGTGTGGGTAGAATGAGCGATTGCTCGTTTGGTCTAAATGCACCTATACGGTAGAACAAACTTTAAAAAGCACTTGCAATTTACTTTGGCACAAATTTTTAAACATACATATATTGCGATTTTTACCAGTGAACAGAAAATATAGGCGCAAAACAACATAATACATACATACGTCGATGCACCTACGCCAGTGGATGAATAATAGAACGACTCACTCAAATAATATAAATTCAGGATGCCTATATATAATCAAATTGAAGACTTAGTTGCGACCTAAAGTCGTATTTTTCTAGGTTTTACATGTAGGAACACGTAAACTCTAGGAAAATATAAAATTACTTCTTATTATGTTTACTGTACAGGTATACCCATACTTCAGATCACTGGCATACTTAATACGTAGTTTATTCAACATTTCCATGGGCATATAAGTTAAAGTATAGCAATAGAATTAAGACATCGAGTTTCTTAAAACAAACTTATAAACCACAAAACTAATCATTATTTTCAATATGTTTTAAAATAATACACAGTCTTACAATCAAAGGATTTGGAAATAACATTGTCAACTCTGTTAATGCGTTTAAAAAAATCGTTGCAATCAGTGCGGGTATATTTTTATTTTATCTGTAATTATGAACACAGTAAGTATAGGTACCATTCGTCAAAAAAAATATCCAATAAGTAACTGGCTTTAAATCGGGACTTATCATTACCGATTTGTAAACAGGTTTGTACCAAATATGGCTACGAGATGAGAAAGTAATTCCCATTTCATAGCTGGCTACCAGGCGAGACACCATATTTTCTATTTGGCAGCCAGCTATCAAACGGTACAAAATGTATTTTTATTGTACTGACAAATGGTATAAGTAAATAAGACAACTAAGTGCGGCTGTATACAGGGCGTCACAAAGTTATGGGACATAAAGGGGAAGTACCTTAAATTACAGTACAGAATTATAAATACATTCCTATGAGTATTTTATCTTAAAATTAAGGGTTTAAGTACTACGATCAATAAGCTTAATCCGAATAGGTCCGTTTGGCGTGTACATCGGATGAATGTGGTAATCCAACGGCTCGTGGTGGTATTCCATCCTAAACGCCTGCACCATCTGAGGAGCAATGTACGTGTGAATAATGTGGAAATCTTGTTAAGCAGGCGACAATCTGACAAAAACACGAGTTGATTCAATAACTGTCGGAACTGTGTTGTAGCGAAATTCTGACACAGGTCGAACGAATTGATGAACATAATTCTAAACCTTGCGACAATAGGGATGATGATTGTGGTTAAAATAAATTATTACACATTATGCACGACATTGAAGAAATTATTACTAAAATGTAGATTGCTGGATTTTTTATACAAAACTTCTTTTTAATAAATCGGAAAGAACTTAACCCTTTAACGGGCAAGACTCAAAAAAATTGTGGGTTCAAGCCTCAACGCCATTATATAGTACGAAAAATTCTGTACAAGAAAAAAATACAAAAAGATAGTGCTATAGAGTGGTCGTTTTAGAGACCGGTGCCCTATAAAGGGTTAAAAGTGTAGGTCATTTGGCAGTACTGAAATGTGACATCAATTTTGTGTATTTCATATGAAACTTCATAGTGGCGATCGTTTTGACAGTTCGAAAAAAGATGTTGATTTCACTTGCCAGTTCGAAAAATAAATTAAAAACTAGTTTATTAACGATGTAAACACGTTTTTTTTATTATCTCATGTTTGTAGCAAACAAGCCTTAAGCCTATCCTTTAGTAAGCGGTAGCCGTACAAAACGCCTGTGACGTCAATAAAAGTAGTATTTTACAATTGTCGCACCTGTCATCCATCAAAGTGAAATGAGGGCCAAGTATAATAATAATAAAATATCCTAAGCCCTCATCTAACCTACGGTGCCCAAACATGGTCACTCACCGAAAGTCAGAAGTCCAAATTGAAGGTCTGCCAGCGAGCAATGGAGCGCAGCATTCTAGGTGTAACGAGGATGGATCGCATCCGGAACACTACGCTGCGATCCAAAACACGCATAGCTGACGTGGGTGAAAAGACTGCCAGGCTAAAGTGGGATTGGGCCGGTCACGTCTACCCGCATGCATACAGAAAGGTGGGCTATTACAGCCACCAAGTGGATGCCGCAAACTAGGCGGGGACGAGGCAGGCCCAGGCGGAGATGGCGGGACGAACTGGGCGCCTTCGCCAACAATTGGCCAGACTTGGCACCGAACCGGGAGCTGTGGAAATCTGAGGGAGAGGCCTTGGCCTAGCAGTGGGACACCCCTACAGGCCAGAAAAAAAAACCCTCACCTTACAAATGACAGTATGAATCTCCAGCTCAGCAAATCGCCTCCCGAGGCACATCCGCCTTCCGAACCCAAACGGCAACGAGGCAAACGCGTTATGCCTCTCCAGCGGTGACCGCTTGATCCAGCGCTCTGGCCGGAATTCTGAGGCTTCCGTGAAGTTCTCCTCACTGTTTCCCATCACATAGTGCTGGAAAATCACTTGTGTCTGGAATGATTAAAGGGTCATTAAACAAATGTAACGTCACACTGGCAGCGGCTAATGGCTAGACATTAACAGAGTGACAGATCCTCGTCATATCAGCCGAAAGACGTCCACTGCTGAACATAAGCATCCCTCAAAGATTGCCACAATGAACGGTCCTGTGCCACTCGCATCCAGCGGACTCCTGCGACCTTCACTAGGTCATCACTCATCAGTCCACCTTGTGGGGGCTTTGCCGGATATTTAATTTTCTGATGTAGTTAAAACATTATATCACTATCATTAATGGTCATAGGTAAATAAGGGCTGTGTGGTGACGGCAGTAAGAATACCACCCACCACCCCAAACCCCAACTTTTCCCGCTGGTGTCGTAGCCGACTAAGGGATTGATGATGGGCAGCAGCGTCATCATCGTGTACACATTACTGCGATCGACGATCCACTTGTCCGGCTTAGCGATTATGAGCATTATCCTCCTGATCTATACGCATAGTTAATAGGAGAGGCCTACGTCCAGCAGTGGACTGTTATACTGTGGCTGATGATGTATGTATGGAAGCAAATGTAACGCCACACTGGTATACAGTAATTTTTCCTTTAATTTTTTTACTTACATAATACCTACACGAAACTTGAAGATACCTACTAAAATGCTTTAGTAGTTAGCTACATTTCAGCAAAGTTAAATTAACTTACGCCTTTGGGAATATTGTAGCCGCAGATGATTGTGTCTTTAGTTAGTTGTCTACCGTTTCCAATCACCACTGGATACATTCTGGAAATATAATGAACACAAAATTTTAATTTGTGAAAAGAAAATATACATTTTTTTTACAATAAGCTTATTTAAATTTAACTATGAAAACGGATAAACTCGCGTAGGTATATTAACTATTTTTAACTTCATTCCGACGTTTCGAACACTTTACAGTGTTCGTGGTCTGCGGATGGCTGACGATGGAGGAAATTTGATAGATCTACCTCCATCAAAATAAGAAAGATAAGTACAATAAAGATAAGTATATCAATAAGTTTTTTCTTGGAATCACACTCACCTCAATACTTCCTTGACACAAGCTTTGAGATACGGCATTTGATTGATGTCTCCTGGCTTCAGGTCTCTTCCTTGCAATGCTTGTGAGACCTCCTTATAGATTTTCTCCTGTACATGTGGCCTTAGCGACAGTTGGTATAGAGTTGACGCTACGGCGTTTGAAGTCTGAAACGTTAGAAGTATGGAAATGTTAGATTTGTTTACCGAAATCGCGAAATGTCTGGTTTACATGACTAAGGCTATCATTAAGATTCAGCGAGGAAATACTGCCGTGAGGAAATGACGAAATACCACAAGAACCAGTTTTATATATTTATAGATTAGTTAGAATTATGTACGGGTACATTATAAATGGTACAGAGATGTAAAGAAAGATAAAAATAATAGTGTAGGTATTAATATATTTACGGCACCGATGAACGGGTAATGATAGCTATATAGTATCTTTAAAGCGCTACATAAACTCGTAATTAACATTTTTGACAAAACGGTGATATCGGCCCATCTTTCCTTGTATTGGGTACCAAAGTCATCGACATGCATGCATACCTATTTCCTTAAGTTACCTACTTTGTTAATTACCGTTGAACCAATAAAAGTATTCTGCCGTGTCATGCCTAGCTCATCTAACTTGCGTTTTGAGGACATCTAGTTAGACGAGATAGGTGTTACACGGCAGTCTTGTAGAGGTATATCCTCAATCGCCTCAATAAATAACTATTTTATATCGCAGATAAGTAAACAAGGAAGTAAATATAACTCATAAGGCAAGTATGTCTTGGATTGATGAGATTATTTGTTAAATTTAGATTCCCGAGAACATTATCTATAGAAGTTTCGCAACTTATGAAACTTCTCAGCACAAAGCTACCCAGGACCGAACTGCTTGGCGACGCGTGATTAAAAGCTATCCCAAGTAAATATGAAGAATTCAGGCTGAACAGGAAGATTACAGATTAAAGTATTACCGTGTCTATCCCCACTAAGAACATGTCTAAAGCAGCCACAGCAGCGACCCTGGTGCCGGCAGCTGCAACTAGATCTTGTAGAAGCGACTTGCTGGAGTTTCCTCTTCCTTCCTCCAGTGCTCTCTCCACGTGGCTCAGAGTTACACTGGAAACAACACAAGTAGATCTGAGTTCCATATTACCTAAGATAAAAGCAGATAACTTCTCGCATGTGTCTTAGCCGACTCTTACAACCCCCACGGGAAGAGATGGGGTGGTGACTAATATATTTTCACTGCCAACACCACGCGGCGCTAATCGCTATAAATAATTAAAAGATGAAGTGTTTCAAATTCTCCACCATGATGTTTTCAACTCCAACTGGCCAACGGCAGAGAAAGGTGTTAACAGCATATATGAGACGGATTTCTGATCTAATGAGATAATACCCGAGGATAGTGTCCAATGCGTTGACGTATTGCGGACACATGCAGGATCTATATTCAACACTACGGCGCCTTCAGCGCCTGCCCAACGCAGAGGAAGGTGTTGAGAGCATTTATGAGACGTTGTCTTTCTGGAGCATTCCATGGGCTGTCCCGTACAGATGCGTGTATATTCCGATAATTTGAAAGGAACTTCTATAAGCCCACAATTTTAAGAAAACCGTGTGTGTACGGGACATCGGTGGACTTTTTCGTAGAATGCATCTTCTGATCGAAAGAGACAATACCTGAGGATAGTGTCCAGTGCGTTGACGTACTGCTTGAACATGCTGGTGTTCCATATTCTCCACCACGGCGCTTTCAGCTCCAACTGGCCAACGCAGAGGAAGAATGTATTGACAGCGTCTATGAGCCGCTGGCTTTCTGAACCGGAGGAGGCGTGGAAGCACCCGAGACGAGTGTCGAGGGCTATTAGACCCAGAGCTGGGAAATGTTTGTATAAGTATAGGGGTCTTTTTTTTTGGTATTTTTTTTGTTGTAATTTAGGAATTTTTATACGATTTCTAGTCAGAATAGTTAGCTCTTTCGATCCTGATAGAATTCGAAATTTCTATTCCGTTACCGATATACTAAATGTATGAAAAACTTGTAACGGAATGAAAAAAACCTTGGAACAAAAATTTGTGGAAATCATATGAAAAGTTCGAAATAGAAAAAAAATGGGAGCGGGGGGGGGGGCAACTTTGAAAAAAAATGGCTCATATATTAATTTCAGAACCTTTGAAGATATTTGTAGTGGACTGGATTTGGATTTATTGTCACTAGTGTTCGATATGGACACTTTATGACAAAGTTAAATTTAAACAACTGCGATTTTTCCATATTCTAATTCATGCAACCCTGGTCAAATGTCCATCTCGAATATTTACAAGTGTATGAGTAGCTTCGAACAATTGTAGGTACCTACTTTTGTCTTAGTTATGAGAGTAATAGTACATTACTACCGAGGCCGGGAAGTGACTTGTTGCCGGCCGAATATAATTATGTAGACTATTCGGACGGCAACATGTCACTTCATGGTCGAGGTATGCATAATGTTTTTCTCAAACATGCAATGAAATGAAACAAAAAATGTATCTTCTTTCTAAGAAATTATAAGTCAACTACATAACTAAGTCTTTGAAACACAACTAAAGTCAAATACGACACTGACACCTCATTTTTTTGTTTAAGATTGACCTGTTTGAAAGTTGCAATTTTTTACTTTTAAAAAGCGGTATTAGACGACGCGGTCGGTTGGGTCCGATTAATCGCATGCGATGATCGGGGCCGACGGATCGCGCCGTATAATACTGCTTTTTAAATATTCTTTTGAGCAGTTATTGTACATTTATTTTAAATTATATAATTTAAATACCTAATTATAACTGCAAAAATTTGCCAATCATTTTTTTAATACTAATATTACTTACAGATAATTATTGGCTAAAAGCCAAGATGCCAGGTCACCACCCTATGGCAAATGAAAATTAAAAAAGAGGCACTTGCCGGCCTAGGCCGGCAACGAGGTACTTCCCGGCCACTTTTTAGGCAAGTAACTACAACATTTCATTGCATGTTTGAGAAAAAGCTGTTGTCGATTATGCCTATTGGGTCTTTAGTTATAATCTACCGTATTTTCACATTTTAGATTAAAATAAAGATTTAAAAAATATATCTCTTGTTGAGACTGATTCATTTTTTTTCTTTTCAATGAATGATGTACTTTTTAAACCTGTAGTCGGCTAGATATAGTTTAGATATTTTCATATGATTTATTAAGTATATTTCCGTAACTCAGCCCTTACATTCTAAGGACCACTTGTGAACTTCATTCAAAAAGTCGCCTTCTGTTTCATTGTCTTCTTTTCTGATCTCCCGCAATCTGGAAGTCAACAAATTAAGTTATATTATAATCAATTTAGTTATTTTTTTTACGAATTTCATACTTATTCCATGAGAGACCTTGTTTAGAAAGACCATTTTAACACTTTTTTCACAGTAGGGATCACGACGCCGTAATCACCCAGTATTTAAATAATAAGAGCTAATACAGAATGTTCATCTTGTGGGGGCCTTCCCACGCTGCGCCATCCAGTGCGTGGTCGCCACTCGAGATCACGCCGACCCCACCGGTCATCGGTGACCCTGGTAAAGGTTGCGGGTGTCCAATGGATGCAGACAGCTCACGACCGATCTTTGTGGAACTCTGATTGGCTGATGATGATGAATACAGAATTTTACCTGTTCACAAAAGCGTCCGCGACTTCGCTAACCGCCACCGTGTACTGCGCGGCAGCACTGGTGCTCAACGCAACTCGCGACACTTTTGTACGGAAGGCAGACCAAGAGTCGCCGTGCCTGCAATCAATAACAGACAATTCAGTGTAGTTATTACAATTAGAAATACATGTCATTGGAATTACAACCAAACAATAAAATTAAAACCTACTTAAAACACAAAAATCCAAATAACAAAATTATAAATTAAACTATTTAAACTATTTATTTAAGCCGTGTAGTGTGGGTATTATTTTAATCGATTTCAAGTCAAACATTGTTGAAATCGTCTCGGAAGATCGCACTTTTTTTGGGCGTGAACATTACATTAAGTATTATCTGAAGTTATTTTGATTTTGACGGCTTTTTAGCGAATGCTATTGGATTGCCAACATAAAACAGAATAATCAATTTACAGTCCCACTGCTGTTTGAACTACATGGAACTATCGTGTAATAGTAAAGACTGATTTTATGATGGCTACTCAATTTCGTGGACAAGCCCTTGTGAAAAAAAATTCCCGACATCTGCCATCACAATAAGTTCCCTTTGTAATATATATTATTATTGACTAGATGACCCACTTGCGGTGAATGTAGTCCTTTATTTAAACAGATTTTTTTTAATTATTTGTGTATTTAACATACCTATTTGAAGAATTAGTTTAGGTTGACTCAAAAAGTTTAAGTTCTTGTTTTTATTATAATCTCTAACATATTTTCCATTATTCTTATCTTTTAAAACTTCCCTGGACATTCACGAATATTTCAAGACCGAAATTAGCCAAATCGGTTCTCCCGTTCTCGAGTTTTATTTAAGCAGACTAACGAACAGTAATTCATTTTTATTTATATAGATTTATGAGACTGCTGACCAATGTCATTATTAAAATTATAATTCTAAAGTAATATTACTTACACTGCAATGACTCCTGCGCAATTGTCTTCGGCACCAAAGAAATCTTTCCTTAAAACGTGCTTGTAGTAATTCAATGAAGGCATTGAGGGTCTGTAAAATGGTAAAAAATAATATTTACTGAAGGTAGATAACTTCTAAGTCTAGAGACTTCAATAACTTTTTCAGTCCAGATGGTGTTTTATCCACGCGCTAGTGCGAGAAGTGGTTCATTTCTTGTCAGATCGAAACTTCGAAGGGCCATTTGTACTAAAAAACGTACAATACACTACACCTACAAAAACGAAATTCGTAACTCGTGTCGATTTAAAACACTCCCTTCGGTTGTGTTTTAATTTATCGCCACTCATTACAAGCTTCACTCTTTTCGCACTAGTATCGTAATGTACTATTTCCGGGTAAATAGTTTACACTCTGTAGCGGTGGATCAAAATCGTTAACCATCAAAAATCATACTTTCTACGATCCATACTTACTTGGTTAACATGAAGTTTGCGAGCATATTTTTTTGGTTTAACAATTGGAACATATGAGAGACGAGACGCCGTTTATGGGTATTGTGAGATCGATCAATAATTAAGTAATGTAATCTCTCCGCATGACAATGGTAACAACGTACAAGGTTCTGACTCTTAAGTTCTCAAGAAACCTCCAGCACTTTGCACTTTATACGTTGCTGTCATCGCCTAGTCTGTCTTTAGATCTAAATATATCTCGACTTCACTCAGGTCAAACTCAATTATAAGCAGACCTACTATTTTAACGCATTTCGTTATTTTTCTACTCAATCATCATTATTTCAGCCATAAGACGTCCAGTACTGAACATAGACCTCCCCTTTGGACCGTCACATACACCGGTTGAAAGCGACTTGCATCCAGCGTCTTCCAGCGACCTTCATAAGATCGTCTATCCATCTTGTGAGTGGACGACCTACACCATAGACTAACTAATACATAATCTGTTCGCCCCATACAACTCTAGATTATTGTAAAAAAAATCTTTAATTTATGCCTACACAGAGTTCGTCAAAACCGTGATCTTCACTCGAGCACTTTTCGACTCCATCGGCCATCTGCTTTGAGTGAGATGTGGCCTGCGTAGGTATGCTAGTTCAGCTTGCCACGTTTCGGCGCCGTAATGATTACTATACTACTTGTAATACACATTGATTGAAGCAGGGATCGGATACCGGTATTACCTCCATAAAAAAGAACGGTTCTTTTTTCGTTCTTCTATATATAAATTCTTTGTTAATGAAGTAATTTAAAAATACGATATTGTTATTGAGTATTAAGCCGAGTTGCAGTTACAGGAATGAACAGAAATTTATTTTTAGAATACTTTGAGGTAAAAGAAACCGATTTAAGGGGTAGGCGTTATTAATTTCTAAAATTCGTAAAATAAGGGACACCCTATTATACATATAAAGAGCATAAAACACTTTAAAATATTGGCTTATATCGAGGTTTTTTTACAAAACCGGTTCTGATGTCTGGATTGAAGACTTTAGTCTTGCGGTACTACTCAATAACACCTACCTATGTGGCGCTCCGTCTTCAGATCTGAACACTCTTTCTACTTCACCCGCGTCGAATACAAAAAGCATATCCGGACGGCCGAGTAGACCTGCTATCTTGACGCATTTCCCATATTGTTGGCGGAGGGATAGGCACACTTTGTCTACGTGCTCCACTGAGTAGTTACCTGAAAAAGAAATTTATAGATAAGGCAATAAAGTATATTAGGCAAATGATAAAAGAAGAGATTCTTAATCATTATATCCTAACACAATTCTATAGAATTCTTCCAGAAAGGCGTCCCAATACTAAAGGCCCGGCCACAACATTGGTCTAAGGCGACCAGTGGCGAGCGAATCCATGAGTTGGAGCGGGATGCCGATATGGGTACGAGAAGGAGCACGTATGGTTTTCCGCTAAGCCGGTCGCCTTAGACCAATGTCGTGGCCGCGGCGTAAGTCTATATAAAGATAGCTTTTTAATAATAATATTATTTTTATTTCTATCTTCGGAACGGAAGGACTAAATGACTATAGAGCTACCTCCTTATTTATGAAAGTCTCGTAACTTTGCAAGCCGATAAGTGTCCCTCGTCCCTTTCGGTCCTATATAAATATTGATAAGACCAAAAGGGACAAGCAATAGTTAGCTTGCTAGGTTAGGAGACGGTTATGAAAAAGGCAGTAAATTATTATCTATTCTCAGTTCATTGGAGGAATGTAGCAATGTACAGTCAACGTCAAAGATATCATTACGGTTTAGGTGCCAAAAATATATTTACACAACTTTATTGCCTTGACATTAAGGTCTTGTAAATATATTTTTGGCGCCTAAACTGTTATGATATCTTTTACGTCGACTGTACAAGTTGCAAAACATTCTCAAAATTGCGGGAATATACTCGGAAATTTCCAAGAATTTTCATGAGAATTTAAGAGTAAATTCTCAATGTGAATGTTTCCATGCGAACTTATAAAATATTGTTATGCAGAATAAAGTATTCAAGTCGTAAAATATACCTTTAAATGTATCTATATACAACGGTTTTGGCACGATTAGCTTGCTTGTAAAAATTAGATTGCCGAAAATATTCTCTACAGAAGTTTCGCAACTTAAGAAACTTATCCTCGGTACTTTGCTAGAGGAATGGTTACTGCGTGAAGATGTTATTTGCAACAGTTCCGAAATATCGGGTGCTCGATAATCAAATTTTACGTAATAAATACCCCGTTTTAAATACTAATCATATTATTGGTGGATTTACACCAAACGAGCGAATGTTCACGAAATTCGACAAATTACATAATATTTTCTTCGGTTACCGCGAGGATTACACATGAAATAAAACTATGAAAACGGATAAACTCGCGTATATTAACTAATTTTAACTTCATTCCGACGTTTCGAACACTTTACAGGGTTCGTTTTCATAGTTTTATTTCGACAAATTACGTTTTGTGTTGCGAACGAATTGCGTAGAGTGTGGATAGGATGAGCATTCCCTTGTTTAGTGTAAATCCACTTTTAATCTACTCTTCGCGTCAATCTGAGTATAACCTTGCCTAAACATAGGTACCTAATCTCTTTGTTTACAGAGGAGAAGTTTCATAATTTGCGAAACTTCTATACCTAGAGAATGTTCTCGGCAATTAAAATTTTACAAGCAATCTAATCATGCCAAAACCGTTGTATATACATGCCTTTTAAGATATATTTTATGCCTTGTTTACTCAATTTAGAAATAAAATATTCTACATAACACTTTTTTATAAGTTCTCATGGAAACATTCTCAATGAGAACTTACTCTTAAATTCTCATGAAAATTCTCAGGAATTCCCCGGTATATTCCCGCAATTTTGAGAATGTTCTACAACTTGTACAGTCACGTCTAATAATATGTATACATTTCGGAACGTATGCCATATGCGTAAGTGTCAAAATTGTATACATATTATTGGAGCCGACCGTTCATTGCTGTCCGTGCCCTATATTTTTGAAATTCGCTAGATTCGACTTTCTCAATCTCAAAACTCGATTTGCCTCAGGTGTTCGAATATTTTTTTATAAATTTTCGAACCGTAGGCGGCTATCAGTAGCCGAACCCTGAGTTGGCATGTATCGCTTACTTTACATTTTCAACCGAAATCAAGAAAAAGGAGAAGGTTCTCAATTTGACTGTATGTTTTTTTTTTCATGTTTGTTACCTCAGAACTTCTTGGAAGAGCCGATTTTGATGATTAGCTTGCTTTAGTTGATAGCTGGATGCTTAGCCAAGTTGCCAATCGCTAACGCTTAGTAGCGTATCGTAGTTTTCCCTCTCTGTCACTCTTTCATATTAGTGCGATAAAGACAGTTAGCTGCCTTTCGTGTACGATTGACGATTAAGCGTTAGCGATTGGCAACTTGTCTAAGCACCATGCTCACCGATTGGTCCCATTTAATTTGCTCTAGTTCTGATAATGACATCCATAAGAAAATCATATTGAGTCACAAAGTTGCATTAAGCATGTGCACGACAAATGGACGAATAATTCAATATCACATCATGAGCCTATGATAGTCCACTGCTGGACGTAGACCTCTCCTATTAACTATGTGCATAGACGCATTAGGAGGTAAATGACCATAATCACCACGCTGGGCAAGCGGATTGGCGATCGCAGTAATGTGTCCACTATGATGATGCGGCTGCCCGTCATCAATCTTTTATCAAATAATAGTCAGTTACACTTCAATCCTTTAGTCGACTCTTACGACACCCGCAGGAGGAGTTAGGGTGGTCACAAATGTATTCTTACTGCCGTCACCCCACGGCACACCACAATTCAATATCACGCCAACCCATTTCGATATTTTTTTAAACGACTTGAAAACAAACAGTGATGATTCGATCTGTGTTTTTTTTAATTCAGCCTCCGTAGCCGAGTTGGTAGTGACCCTGCCTACGAAACTGGAGGTTCCGGGTCCGAATCCCGGCGAGGGCATTATTTGTGTATTTATTTATCACAAATATTTGTTCTTTGGTCATGGCTGTGTATGTATTTAAGTATAATATGTATCTATCCATTATATATATGGTCGCCTGGTACCCACATCACAAGCCTTAATTGAGATTACCATGGGATCGACTAGGTCGATTTGTGTAAGATGTCCTAAGATGTCCTGAGATTTATTATTTATAATATAGTAATTAATTGATTATACTCGATACGCGAAGCAAGCTCTCGCTCCAATAAATAAGTTAAGATGCATTTAGACCAAACGAGCATTCGCTCATTCTATCCCCCACTCTACGAAATCAACGAATTTCGACGAAGCACGGTTTGTGTAACGAATGAATGTTGTAGAGTGGGGGAAAAATAAAATAAAAAAGCCTTTTATTTCGAGTCTTCATTATACGATTACATTAGTTGGATGTTAATATTAAGCATTTACATGAAATTTGTAAATTTTTGTCTACATTATTACATAATTTTTATACTATTCCATCATAAGATTATGTCAAAAATTGTTTCGTGTGACAGTTAATCACTAAGAAAGGAAAAAAAAAACAAAAAAAAGAGTGGGGGATAGAATGAGCGAATGCTCGTTTGGTCTAAATGCACCTTAAGTGCAAGCGCGACAGAATGCTTTATGTAACAAGTAAGACCTAACGTAACTGATACTTGTAATACTCATGGTACAGTTAACTTTTACTCACGCATGGTAACTTGATATATTACGAGTAGCTAAAACTAGTTTCTAGAAAGCAATGACTGCGATAGATAACCTACTAATTAAGATCGAATGATCGCTATGAGCTTGTAATCTCGTCGATTGATCATGAGCGAACTAAATTTATTGAGACTCTAAGAGATTTTTTTAAGAGTTTGCTAAACCGCTTGCCCGGCGTGGCGATTCATACCTGTGAATCGCCACGTGAGACATAATTGTAATAACCTACATTAATTGAAATAGCTACACACATTAATAAATATATTCTTAGAGTAAATTTAAAAATAAATTTAAAAGCTACATACCTAATGATAAAAATAACTGAAAAATATTACGATTTTTTTTTATTTTAATTTATAGTACACACATTTCTGCATATTGCCCAAATATCAAACCGTAATTATCATTTAAAAAAATCATCTGTTCTAATGACACCATTAAAGGTCTTTAGTCCAGAGTGCTTAGCCAAGACGCCAATCGCTAACGCTTAATCGTGAATCGTAAACGAAAGGCAGCTAACTGTCTTTGTCGCGCTAATATGAAAGAGTGACAGAGAGGGAAAACTACGATACGCTACTAAGCGTTAGCGATTGGCTACTTGGCTAAGCATCCTAGCTTAATTTATTGCCCTTATAAGATTTGCATATTACAGTAAGCGACAAAGGACCTTTTACTAAACAGACTCACGTTTACCTACTCACGCATGCGCAAAAGTGAGAGTTCGCCTGCGCACGATTGCTATGAAATGCAGTCTAACTGATCGATCATTACGATAACCGCTGTTGAAGCATTTCACTTATTTATCTACTGAACCATAATTATCTATTCTGTAGCTCAGTTTTTTTTATTTGTAGCTGTTCTTTGATTGTTAATTAGCTGCATGGTGACGGTAGCAATACATTTGTCACTATTCCAACTCTTGCCTTGGTTGTCGTAACAGTCGACTAAAGGTGCGTGCAGACCAAAAGAGCATTCGCTGTTCTATCCCCCACTCTACGAAATCAACGAATCACGTTTCGCGTAACGATCGTATTTCGTAGAGTAGGGGGATAGAACAGCGAAAGCTCTTTTGGTCTGCACGCACCTTAAGGGATCGAAGTGTCACTGACCATTATCTTATTGATTGTCGATGGGCATCAAAATCATTATAGTGGATTACATTACTGCGATCGCCAACCAGATTGCCGAGCGTGGTAACTCTGCGTATTTACGTCCTAAAACGTCCAATCACGTAGGTAATGGGAAATAATATGATAGACTGCCATAACGAAAGACCACTGGATGGCAGGCAACATTAAGGGTGCGGCTCCACTGACGCGGAGCGGAGCGGAGGTGTGCAAAATTGACCGATTACGTTCTTCAAATTCAAAATTCGAAACACTGTGATTCGGTCTCATTCGCCGAGCTCCCACAGCAGTGTTATTCACTAAGGAAACCGTCTTGCTACGTATATCAGCACTGTGTCAGCGCTGCGACAGCGTCGAGCCTAAAAATGGTATTCACTAATGCACTTTAAACGACACTAGCGCTCGGCGACGAATGCGGCGTGAGCTGGAACTACACTGCGTCGAGTTTTACCGCCTACAGTTCGACGACGAGCTGTTCTACGTTAGTGAATACCGTTTTTCGCAGCGCTGCGCTCGACGTCGAAGTGAAGGCTGTCTCGTCGTCGAGCTCTTTGATGAACGCAGCGTCGAATGTGTGAATATTATAAGAGAATAGCATAGCAGAGCAGCTCCGCTCCGCGTCAGTGGAGCCGCACCCTAACGATCTCTTAAATGCGATTCAGGTTATTTAGGTCAGTTTTTGACAGTTATTCTATGGAACTGACACATCACGATTCAGATTAGGTCCTAAACTAAACCGCATTAGTTGGTCGTGGTAGCCCCCCAGGCCTACTACCGCGAAAATCGAAATTAGGAAATTTCGAGGATTCTTCTCTGTCACTAAAACGTAGGCGTCATTAGAGTGAGAGAGACAAATCCTCGAAATTTACGAATTTCGTTTTTCGCGGTAGGGCCGCAGGACTTCCGCTTATTGTAAGCATATTACAAGTTTTTGAGAAATAGCTATATTTACATACGAAGTCCCGTTAGTTAGTCTAAATTTGAATTGTTTTAATATTTTTTAAACTCAACAACCTCTCTATTGTATGCAAATTTGAACTTCAGCCCACACTCTCATTTAATACTTTAACAAAATGTGGGCTAAATAAATATAATTATGCTATGACTTTCTAAAGTATTAACAGGGAAGGAAAATCTTCGAAGAATAAATAAAATCCCTCAAAAATGTATCCATTCATTAAATGTAGTGATTGATTAATCTATTGTCTGTTAAGTCTCTGCACTTAAACTATGAATAATATGAATATAAATATTATATATCTAGATATGAATCTATGAATATATAGAAGTAGTAGTAGTTAGGTATAGTTAGGTAGGTTATATGAAGTCAACTGAACTCCACCAAACAACTTTAAATAAATTCTTTATCGTTTAGTCGATTTCTATCATAAATATAAAACGAATAAACACGTCAGATATTTTGTTCGGCTAGCCGGTTTTGTCATTGAAAAGGGCATGGCATTAACATTTTCTATTCGAGGTAAATTCTTTGCGCCCACATTTTTCGAATTGACTAATTATTATTATAATGAAATGTAAATCTCATAAAGTGATATCACCGATGCGCCTACTATGAGCTGTCAGCGTGCGATTAACGCGGACTTACATTCTATCCATCCTGCTGCAGAGAGGCATAGAACAAATCTATACGCGCGATAGTTTTTGTGAGGGGGTAGCCCTCGTGGTTTCAGGGACGGCAGTGACAACGAAACAGGAAGTAGGGCAGCTAGTAGGATATTTATTTATTCAAAAATAAAGGCACCTGTAATAGATACAAGTACAATCAGCTAAACTGATATTGAGTTGGAATATAATATAAATGTAAAACTATAAAGTATGAAACTTACAATATTGTGCCTTTGGGAAAGAACGACTGGAACACAGGTAACAGTAACAGATATTTATAAGTATAAAACACATTCACTGGATATTAAAAGTACATAACAAAGCACTGACTCGTGCTCCACTTAGATTCTTGAGTAAATTGACAAATATTTAGTAATACATCGATCTGTGTCTTCTGATGGACTGAGGATGAATGAATAATGGGAATTTGTAATTTTAAATTTGGAATTTATTTATTTATTTATTTAAACTTTATTGCACAAAATTAAAACTTAAAGCACAACAGGCGGATTTAATGCCATGAGGCATTCTCTACCAGTCAACCTTGGGGCCAAGCAGAGAAAATTGTAGGCGGCGCAACTATATAAATATAAACCAAATCTGTGTATAATAAATTAATTAAAAAGCAATTACAAAATCGTACATATATATACATACATTATAACATACTCTAATATATTTATATAAATATCATACATATATACATATAATATAATAATATAACTTGCTCATGAAGGAGATACCAATTAGTTATTCTTAGAGCAACCAGCAAAGAAATTACGCACGAATTTTTTAAAAGCGTACCTACTTGTTGGATAATTTCCTGATGCTAGGGGGAAGACCGTTCCACAGACGAGCCACCCGGACGGAAAACGAATCAGAGACAAAGCCAGTTCGATGGAGAGGGATAGACAGAGAAAGATTGCCAGTAGAGCGAAAATGACGAACGATGGATGCACCATAAAAGTGAAAGAAAGATTTTAAATAGGCAGGGGAGTTTGAATCATAAAGAATGGTGTGGAGAGTGCAAAGCATGCGTACATTACGACGTTCGCGTATGGGGAGCCAACCGAGCATTTTTTCATTTTTTTCATTTCATTTATTTCGCTTGATCATACACAGTTGTCATGGGTACATGTCATTGGGGTGTTATAGATACATTTGTAGCTATTAATACGTACATGCATGTATGGTCTACCACAATATGGCATGCAAAATCTTATACTAACTTAATATTTAAAATATACTAATCAAATCAAAATGTCAGGTTGTCAAAATATTCATTCAAATTATAAAATGGTCTCAGTAATAAAAATGATTTTAATTTTTTTGAAAAGTCAATAATATTATCACATAGTCTTATGTCCTCATTTAAAAAATTAAATATTTTAATCCCAATATATTCTAGACTTTTTTTATAATGTGAATAATTTTTTGATTCTGGCAGCTGTATATCAAATTTATGTCTTACAGCTGAGATCGAAATGAGTACACGTGGTCATATTTTCGGAGACAGAAAATAAATCTAATGCAGTTATTAATTAGTCGTTCCAACTTATCCAAAAGTTCTTCCGTCAAGTCCGGGTAACACACATCACCATAATCGATAATGGGAAATATCAGGGTATTTATGAATAACAATTTAGTTTTAACGGGCAAAAAGTTTCTTAGCTTGTTTAGCGCATGGAGAGTGTACGTAACCTTTCGGCTAATCTCCGCTACCTGTGGATCCCGACAAATTTGTGGAATAAAGGATCTAAAACGGCCAGAACCTAACATGGAAGGGGCAATGTGTGTTCCGATTCACGCATCGTCACAGTTTTCCTGTAAAGTGTACCACAAGATTGCTCCGGTTGAGGGATAGTGTATACGAATGTCAATAAAAACAATGACGAATCCGAGCGGTCAAAACGTAAAAACCTCACGTAGGTATAACTAGCAATGTATAAGTTGCAGAACATTCTCAAAATTGCGGGAATATACTCGGAAATTTTAGAGAATTTCATGAGAATTTAAGAGTAAGTTCTCATTGAGAATGTTTCCACGAGAACTTCTAAAAAGTTTTATGAAGAATATTGTATTTCACAATTCAGTAAACAAGGCATAAAATATACCTTAGGCATAGTGTATACAACGGTTTTAGCATGAATAGATTGTTTGTAAAATTCAAATTGCCGAGAACATTCCCTATAGAAGTTTCGTATCTTATTAAACTTCTCCGCGATACATTGCTACGTATAACTTGAACACTCTATAATAAAATAAACTACTCTCTACCGATTAGGAAATAAATAAATAACTTGATAGGCCTACTCAAAAAATCGAGGTCAAATTATAAATTCAAGACCATCTAATGCCAAAACAGCCGGAACTTAAACGTGTGCTATTTTTTAAATATATTACCTTGTAGTGTTTGTCCGGAAAATGAAGGCGCATGAGATTAATAAATAAATAAATATCTTGGGACTCTTAAGGTGGGTGTACACGAAACGAACGGATGGCGGGATGCGGCTCATTCCTCAACAATTGAGTGGAGGAAGCACAAACTGTCAAACACAAACAGTCATTGAGAACCAGGGGAAAGCCTTTGTCCAGCAGTGGGACACTATAAATATTTCTTCGATGCTTTACAGCTTCGCTGCCTTATACTTAGCGGGCTTAAAGTTGATTCGAATTTGAATAAAAAACACAACAACCGTTAAATTATAATTTATATTATAACTTTAACTGTGAACGTACCGTATATACACCAGTCAAACCATTGGGGCATCTAATAATGGGATTAGATACCTCAATTTGGAACAGGTTTTATACTTTTAGGACCCGTATGATGTCATTGGTATGCTATTTGCGAAAATCGCCTCTCCTACATCTGCCTACCGTGAACTTCGAATTTGGCAAATTACGAGCATCCGTCTTTATCACACTAATGACACCTTTGTTTGAGTGGCAGAGACAACATATTCTCGTTCGAATTCTGGAGTTCGTGGTCAGGTGCGTTTAAACCAAAAGAGCATTCGCTGTTCTAGCGCCCGTTCTACGAAATCAACCAATCACGTTTTGTGTACCGATCGAATTTCGTAGAGTGGGGGGTTAGAACAGCGAATGCTCTTTTAGTTTGAACGCACCTGTAGTAGGCTAGCTAGGGATTGATTCAGGAGACGTGAGCAGGCCAGCTACCCCGAATAACGAAGTTTTGGGTATTTTTCTCTGTCACTCCAACGAAGACGTCATTAGAGCGAGAGAGACAAATCCTCAAAATTCGCTATAGCAAAGCTGGGTTTGCATTGTGCTTAATAATAAAATATATTTTTCCAAGACATATTCTGTTGTCAAAATTACAGTTACAATGTACTATTGTTCAGTTTAATATTCCTTTGTAAGCGTCATGCAAAAGATTATATAAAATCCAGCACGACCATTCGTGACCTAAAATTATTAAAACATAGCTAAATTTTGTTGACAGTTATTTCTCTGCGGTATCACTCATTGTCTGTAATTTAAAAAAATAAGCATAGTTTTATTTAGTTTTAATTTGATAGGTTATTTTAATTTTAGTTCTATTTTATTGCTATAGTTTATTTAGGTTCAATTTGATAATTTATTTTAGTTTTAATTCTATTTTAATGATTATTTGTACCGTTTAATATCGGTCATGTAAAAAGCATAATTAGGTTGGTACTATTATTTTCATACTTCAGGTTTAGGCTATCTCATGTTCCCGAAAATTTGATTTAGTGGTGAATTTGATATTGAATTCAGAAAAACAAAAATATATTCTAGTAAGGTCAGTGCGGCTAAGTCCGGCATATTATTTTATTTTGAAGGAAAGTCCGTCATATGCGTCTTATACTATTCAATTAGGGTCGGAAATCATTTGATAGACGGACTTTCCTGATAGACGGTCTTACCCGCATTGACCTTATCAAAATTCTTAATAGGTACCTACGGGCACCAAGTGTGACCATCCAAGCATTTTTTAATAGCCCATCAAAAATACTAGTTTACTACGTGTTTCCAAATGCATCGCCTTTAATCTTTTCTGCTTTGCCTTAAGGTTAACTGGTAGAGAATGCCTCATAGCATTAAGTTCGTCTTTTGTACATTAAACCGTGCAATTTGTGCAATAAAGTTTAAATAAATAAACACATAAAAATGTAAGTGAAAATTCAGTTGCACATTCTATATTATTTTCCTAACTATTGCGCAAAAACGAACTTTGCACACGCTTCGCGAGCGGTAATTTCCCTTTTTGACGCACTTGTTATGAAAAAAATCGTCCCTTACACGTGCAAAAACTTTTTTTTTATTCGGGTGATTGTCGCCCTCGTTTCACTCGGGCTCCAACTTTCACCCTCGCCGAAAAAAAGTTTTCCCGCACTAGTTAGGAAATGTATAACATGTGCCGTCAGTCACCTGAGATCTTATTCTTAAGGTTATCTCACACTTACTATTTCATTTATTATGAATGAAAACGAAAAAAAAATGTTGAATTCGATTAAAAGCAATATACCAGGTAGCTACAATTAACGTACCAAGCAGCCTGTTAAAATTAACGGAAATAAAAAAAAACACGGTGTATTTTATTTGAATTTGTCAACATTATTGCAGAAAGCACACAAACTATCTCAGTAGAGTCACAAAATAATAATCTGTCACAAAACAGGAAACTTATTTAAAAAGCCATTTAACGATTGGTCTTAATTTTATACGCGTTAATGGTCACTTAACAATTGGCGATGGTACTTCGGATATTAATTGACTGTAACAATGAAAATGCAGTAAGTATTTTAAGTGTTTTATTTTGTGGTTACGGTTTTATTACTGTTAAACACTACTTTGAGTGAAAGACGTTGATATACTCATACCTATCACGAAAGTGAAATGCGAATGCGTGAATCAAATGAAAATGAATTCGTTTGTTTATAATAAAATCAATTTTCAGGGTTACGTAGCCAAAATGGCAAAAACGGAACCCTTATAGATTCGTCATGTCCGTCTGTCCGTCTGTCACAGCCGATTTACTCGGAAACTATAACTGCTACAGTAACAAAATTTGGTAAGGATATGTGTTGTATGAACTGCTACAGGATTATGATACTAAATTGTAAAAAAGACCATTGGGGTGGGGGCCCTCCATACATGTAACTAAGGGATAGAAATTTTTTTCAGTTGTATATATATAATCGTGTGGGGTATTAATAGAAAGGTCTTTGAAAATGATATTTATGAAGGTTTATGAATTTAATTTTTATTTAAGCAAATCGATTTCGAGATATCAGCTCTTAAAGTCTGAAAAATGTGTCCCCCCCTCTATTTTTTAAACTACGCGATATAAAATTCTAAAAAAAATATATGTTATGCACATTACTAAATTCTATCAATGATTTTTGGTTTGATTAAATTATCTCCTATAGTTTTTGAGGTAGGTTGATTTAACTGTATTTTTTAAATAATAAATTGATAATGGTATGGAACCATTTGCGCGCGAGTCCGACTCGCACTTGGCCGGTTATTGATTCATTTAAATCAAACATAAAAAAATATACTTATCTATTATTAATATAAAAACAACCAACCTCAACCTATTTCTCCAGAATCCTATCATCTGTGGCAAATCCTACTTTCTGAATGCAAATTCTTGTAAATGAATGAAAATTACCAAAAGCCATACATGTACCTATAACATTTGAAGAAATCCCTCGATTTCTCCAAGATCCCATCATTAGACACCAAATTGGTGCCAACGGGACCATCTCCGGGTTGTACACGTTCGATGACAAAAAACAATCAGTTGAATTGAGAACCTCCTCTTTTTTTTGACGTCGGTAAAAACTAGAAACTTCGTTTGTTTTAGTGTAAATGTATGTAAATGTGTAGTGTGTTATTTATTAACTACTTGGATGTGAACATATACTGTATCTCTAACATAATATATCACCGAGATAAAATAAAAAAGCAACAGCGACCGTTGCCGTTCCCGCGAACTCAAAAACTCATATTTTGGCAGAGATAAGACCAAGACACTTAGCCAAGTTGCCAATCGCTAACGCTTAGAAGCGTATCGCAGTTTTCCCTCTCTGTCACTCTTTTATATTAGTACGACAAAGACAGTTAGCTGCCTTTCGTTTACGATTGACGATTAAGCGTTAGCGATTGGCAACTTGTCTAAGCACCCAAGCAAGGTTTGGCATGTAGGATGTCTACATTGTCCACTCACGAGATGGACAGTGGACTTTATACGGGAATTTCTTTTACTCATACTTTAACGATAAACGGGTCTTAATAGCGTAAACTTACGTTTAATTTTATTCTGACGTTTCGGGCATGACGTTACACCCGTGGCCGCAGGCAGACTCTGAGTCTAACATTGAGCGAAAACTGCCGAAAACCGATTAAGACCCGTTTGTCGTTATAATATGAGTGATAATCGTGAAAGTTTAAATCAACATAGTTTCCTCGAACTTGCAATGAAATTTTTACATGACGGACCTAAAATCAATCGAGGAAGTGCGTAGTTTCACGTTCTACCAGCGAACAATGATTTAAAGGAATTTCATACAAAATGTCGAGCAAAGCACCTTTCTTTTGTTTTTAAACGTCAATAACCTCTATTGCAAATAAACGATCAATATTTAAATTCCGTATCATAAAAAAAAGTTTGAAACAAAATAGGAAAACGGTAAATGCTTTAATAATCAGATAAGTACAGTCAATCGCAAAATAGGGTACTAAAAATGCTCAAAAATATGTCCCAGTGCACTTTAACTTCGTGTGAAGGTGCATTTAGAAAGAAAGAAAGAAAGAAAGAAAATACATTTATTTAACGCCACAAATACAGCAGATAAAACACACAAAAAGTAACAAAGTTTAGACGTTAAAAGGGATCCCCACTCAGCATGTTGCCACGGTAAACCATGGCGCTGGTTTTCAGTGGGGACCCAACTTAAACTAAAACAGTAACACTAACACTAAAATCTTACAAACTAAACTTAAAACTAAAAAGAGTGCCGACACACACGCCAGCGAGTGGTTAGTAGACAACCGAAAGAGAAAAAAAAAAAAGGAAAATAATAATAATATAAATAAATAAATCTGATTTAAATTAATATTCTCCGCCCTTACAATTGTTTTTGGAAAAGGTGTACACGATATTTGATTTTAAAAGTGGACAACACTTTAATCGCTCTGATTGGGGGGGGAAGGTTGTTCCAGCACTTGGTGGCAGCGTAACGAAAACTGCCACGAAATGCCGCTGAATGATGTCGCGGACAAACAAACAGCAAGTGTCTTGAGGGCCTGATCTGTGAGCTTCTGAGACTATGAGCCCACGTTAGCTTACTGTAGAGGTAGGAGGGTCGCTGATGGTTGACCACTCCGAACATGAGACAGGCTAGATGTAGCTTTTGACGGACGGACATCTTCATTATGCCATGTTGCATCAAATACGGCGTCACGTGCTGACGTGGAGGGATGTAAAAACAAAAACGTGCACAGGCGTTTTGCACTCTCTGAATCAACCTCTGAGTTCGTGCCAGAAGACGTGGCCCATAAACAGTGTCGCAGTAGTTGAACCTAGAAAGCACAAGAGTGTCACACAGCATAATCCTAATATCAATGCTGAGAAAATCGCGTATCTTATATAATACTTTCAACCTGTAAAAGCAATTTTGAACGATTTCCAATATGTGGTTTTCAAAAAGGAGCGAGCCGTCCATTACCAGGCCCAAATTTTTTGCTTCTTCAACACGCTCTATTTTATCATTAAATATAGTTACTTGTACATTGTTTTTGACTAACATGTCGATTTGTTTCTTGGTGCCTAAGAACAAGTATTTCGATTTTGCAGGATTTAAAGAAAGTGAATTTATACGTGCCCACTCAGCAATCCGTGCAAGATCTTCGTTTAGTTTGCGCACTACCAGGTTGACGTTATTCATGCCACATGAGATGTACAACTGTACGTCATCAGCGTAAATGTGATAATCACAATGTTCAATTACACTCGTTATATCACTACTATATAAAATAAACAATATGGGACCTAATATTGAACCTTGTGGCTCACCCTTCAAAACATGTAATATATCACACGTAACCCTTTTACCATCAGATGCCTGAAGTCGTTTAGACCAAACGAGCATTCGCTCATTCTATCCCCCACTCTACGAAATCAACGAATTTCGACAAATCACGTTTTGTGTAACGGACGAGTTTCGTAGAATGGGGGATAGAATGAGCGAATGCTCGTTTGGTCTAAATGCACCTTTTTAGAACGTCGTATCATTTTTATAAGAGGATTCTTAAGATACATATTTTTTTAGTACAGATGGTGCCTTTTTTAGGCTCTAGTGCGAGAAGTGTGTAATTTTACGTCAGGTCCATAACTTCGGAGGGCCATCTGCACTAAAAAACGACGTACGAGACACGTGCTAAAACGAAATTCGTAACTCGTGTCGATTTAAAACACTCCCTATCGGTCTTGTTTTGAAACATCGCCACTCGTTGCGAATTTCTTGTTTTTCGCACTTGTGTCGTAATTGTGTCGTAATGTACTATTTCCTAACTAGTGCGGAAAAGTAAACTTTGCGACCGCTTCGCGTGCGTAAGTTTTTCTTACATGCACTTTTATGAAAAAAGTCGTCGACCTACTCATTTACATTTACCTGACTGAGTTACGGAGGCCGTCAAAAATGACATAAATTATTAATTAATTCAAATATAATCAAAACAAGGCCTACAAAGCTGGAGCCTCATTTTACATTTTGACCTTAAGCCTCACTCAAATTGCGAATTCAAAATGACCTCAAGGTTTCTATTCAGATGTCAGGAAGTGAATAATTTAAGATCACATGAGAATTTGCTAGCCTAGCGTGGCGATTATGGCCATTTACGTCGAAGAGGCCTACGTCCAGCAGATAGACTGATGATGTGATGTCACATGAAAATCTTAACCCTTAAATGCATGGTGTACGATGTATCGTACATAACCAAAACGTAGTTGGTGTTTGAAAACAAGACATGTATATTATGTTCTTAAGGTTAATTTTGCAAGGAAATTTAATGAATTTTCAAACTTATAACTGATTCGTTGGCGTAACTGTATAAAAAAAGCTTACATGTGTTTATAAGCAAGATGGCGGTTTGTTTTCGTTGCGTGCGTTTAGCGGTTTTTATCTAAGTAAGAAATATTTTTTTATTGGAATTTTGTAATTCATACCATAACGATTTTACAATTACTGAATTTAATATACTTTTCAGTGTAAAAGTAAATAATATTTGCATATTTTATCATGCACGATTTTCCAAAAATGTATAATGTAGGACGTATCGAAATTTTGATTAGTAGTACAAATTTCACCCAAAATATGTCCACAGATTTTTTTTTCTATTTTTCTCGTGCTTGCGACGCCATTAGGTATGCACATTTTGTTTTTGGAACGAAAAGAAAAAGTCATGCATTTAAGGGTTAAGGCCAAACCACACCGAATGCGTGTGCACGCCAAGCCAACACCGCTTTAAGGCTATATATTTTTTCATTTTCTAGTATAAAGTACCAACGAAATTATTTTGAAAAAATGTAGCATCACATGACAAAGAACTGTATAGGTGCCGCTATTATAAAAAACGATAAAAAATACTGAAGTTTTGTTTCTTACTTTTATCCAAGATTTTTTCTTGGCAGTATTCAATGTTATTTGAAGAATATATGAGTCATTACATATGTATATTATTGTTCCAAAGTTGTCAATCGCATTTAGCCAATGTTGAAAATAATGGTTATTATGAAAATAAAAAAAACCCATACCTCAGAAAATAACAAAGACAGAAAGCTCAAATTTACGGTAAATAATATTTGTAATAAGAGCCCTGTAAAAAATAAATACTGTAGGTAAGTATTTGGTAAACGGGATGATTCTCTATGCAAATACGGCTACGCTGTTTGCGAACTTAATTTGGTGTTCGCGGTAGCAGGCCTGGATGCTTAGACAAGTTGCCAATCGCTAACGCTTAGTCGTCAATCGGAAACGAAAGGCAGCTAACTGTCTTTGTCGCCCTAATATGAAAGACTGACAGAGGGAAAACTACGATACGCTACTAAGCGTTAGAGAAATCTATATTAGAGAATCTATATTCGCTCTCGGAAATAACACTTCCTTTTCAGTAACGACTGAACGCGCATGCGCCTAGCGAATAATTTACAACATAGCTTCCTTTCAGAAATCGCGATAGGTACGAGTACTTACGGCCTCCGGTGCAAAAACTGCAATTATCATCAGATAATTTATCTTTTATATCCATTTCGGTGTAGCTTCGTTGAAATATGAATACTTATATTGTAAGCTACTATATCATATAAATGAGGGTTTTTGATAGTTTTTCTGCCACTATGGGGCGATGGGTCGCCGTGTGGTGACGGCAGTAAGAATACATTTGTCACCACCCCAACTCCTCCTGCGGGTGTCGTAAGAGTCGACTAAGGGATTGAAGTGTCACTGACCATTATTTGATACGAGTAAAAGATTGATGATGGGCAGCAGCGTTATCATAGTGGACACATTACTGCGCTCGCCAATCCGCTTGCCCAGCGTGGCGACTATGGACATTTACCTCCTAATGGGTCTATACGCAAAGTTAATAGGAGAGGCCTACGTCCAGCTGTGGACTAATATAGGCTGATGATGATGATGATGATCTATTTCGGTGCAGCTTCGTTGAAATATGAATATATTCTTAAATACTTTATCAATGAGGGTTTTTGATACTTTTTCTGCCACTATGGGGCAATGAGATGGCAGCACTGTGGCGTAAGGTCAAATGACTGTCAAAATAAATACGCGATTTAAATTTCCTTTATATTTTTTGGTTTATTTATACTTTTCGCCCCTGTTTTAGAACTCAATTATCAGTTCGACGACAGTTTTCTAGTCGTAATCCATTACAAAATCTATAAACTAAAATTGCACGTAACTCATTTATAAACAAAACTACAGTATTAATTTTGTTATAATGTAATTTTGATGGGCACTTACGACCATACGATACATACATCGTATTTTCTAGTTTTCAACTCGCTTTTTCTAATCCTAAGAAGTTAATGTTCTGCCACTGTCTTGTATCATTGTTTTTTTAACTATAACAACATGTCATTATAGTAACATCTTAAGTAATAGTGACCTTGGCCGAATTATTTTGTAACGGCACTTGCATTTTGCATACTCAAGTGTCATCGTGCGTAGAATAACAATGACGAATTTTATTTGGCGACTCTAATTTGATCATCATTAGTTAATGTGGATGGGCACACACGACGTCAAAGATTTGTCGACGAAATATAGTAGACACTCCCTATAATTATTTTTTTTTATATGAAACCTTTAGATAGATTTTATTAAATAGTACATTACTATAGAGGACGGGAAACGAAGGGTTACAGGCCAAATATATATATATATATATCTAGATAGGGATACGCGGCCTGTAACCCTATAAACTTAACCTACCAAAATTAATAAAAAATATCTAAACAAAATTTACTTCAACGGCCGGTAGAGGTCTAAAAGTATATTGCAATATTTTTATAATATTTTTCCTAGAATCTACAAAAAATTACGAAACTTTTGAGCCCTATCGCGTTTATTATATCCAAAAATGCTAAATGGAAAATGCTAAAAACGACCCACCCTATTGTGCATATATTATTATCACGCAAAATAGGCAGAAATTTCTGACGTCGAGTTGCGGAAAACTTAGCCCGCGTAAACCTGTATCTATACATATTATTCCCATTATTGTCTTCTTACAATAAGTCAATTTGGAATGAACCGCAGCCTGAAAACCGAGACAAAGGGCCCATTTTCTTGGAACGGGTCGTGCTGGAATGCAAAACAAATTATGGAAGATGCTAGCTTTCTTACAATTTGCTGTGGTTTCTAGTCAGCATTTCACCATCATTACTTGTGTTTAGACTTGCGCAATGAGACATGTGCATATTTCTAGTCTCTAGGTACTATTTTATACCTGTACTTCTCTTCTCGCCTCAACAAAAACTACAAAAAATACGATGCGTAAATAATCGAATGGCGCATTCCACAAAAAAGTCCACCGATGGCCCGTACGAACGCGGTTTTTCTCAAAATTGTGGGTTTATAGAAGTTCTCTTTCGTGACCACAAGAGTCAAAAATTGCTCAAAATAATATATTATAACTAATAACTCGAAAGAAAACCCAAATTTCAATACACGAAATGATTATACACGTGTTTGTACGGGACAACCCAACCCAAGGAATGCTCCTAATAGGTACGGGTGTTAATTTATCACCCTTCATATATGCCTGTGGCCTATACTACAAAGCTTTAGAAGCGTACAATTCTACAAAATTATATAAATTCCCATACAAAAAGTTGTCAATTTTGTAGAATTGTACGTTTGTAAAGTTTTGTAGTATAAGGGCCTGGTGTACCTACATTTTACTCCAGGCATTTATGAAAGGTCCACGGAAAAAACATGTCCAGTGCTTAAACAATCAGGGCAAATTCACACCTTATTCTGTTAAAGTAAGGTGGTTTTTCCTCGTACAGAGGTCAATTTCTTCGTTATCTGTATTTACGAAATTAGCATCTTTATAATAATAGGGTCTACTCATCGATAGCAGTTAGGTAATTAGGTATCTCAATAGCTTTGTCAATCTCTCGTTCCTGCTAGAAAAATATGCGGGTATAATTATCAACTTACCGATAATATTATAAGGGCTTCGGCAAAGAGTACGATTTTGTATCGTTTGGTATAGAAACTGTAGGCTTTAGTAAGGCTTTGCTGAGATCGCGAAACGTCTGGTTGACGTAACTAAAGACTGGTCATCAGCATTGCGATACAGCGAGGAAATGCCGCCAGCATCCTCGGTACAATGCCACAAGGGCCAATCTTAGGTATACGGGTGCTCGCGAGCATTCCAAAAGATTTTAACTATGCATTGTAGACATCAAAATAAACAAAAAATATTATGAGACCTAATGTCAATTCCAGGAAAAAAATATATATTTTTTCTTTCTTTTGTCTTTTTAATACTTTTTAACATTTCTAGTACTTTTTATCATAACAACAATGTATTTAAATTATTTATTTTAATTTTTTTTAGGTACTGGTTATTTCGTCAAGTCTATTCATATCTTTTGATTGTCAGGCAAAAGGTGTGGTAATATTAGAACACATTGTGGTAACATTATAATCAAAAAGAAGTTAAATGACGAGTTACGTCGAAAAACTTATTTCGAAAAAAGGTTGATTATCTCTGAAACCAAGCCGAATCCAGGAAATTTTATATAACATTAAAGACTCTAAATATGGTCAGGAATCCAACATTAAAATATTTTGGTTTCCTTGATAGCACCCTGTAGGTTAGATTAGTTCGATTTTATGTACGTATATAAATTGTAGTTTTGAAAATAAAGAATGAAAAATAGAACTTACCGATATATGGCGCAAATCTCCAAGTGTTGCCAAGCAGCGGCAGAGGTTTAGGTCCCGGGACTTCTTCCCAGGACCTGATGGATGGGACGGTCTCGAAGACTGAGGGGTCCAGGGCAGCGTGGGTGGATCGGGAGCGTTGACCTTGAACCGGGCATCTCGGCAGTTTAGCATCTGTAAAAAATTTGGTATGTACAGCCGCTATCAAATAATTTCATTTCATTTCTGCAATCGTAATAGGCGTGTGGTGACGGCAGTAAGAATACATTTGTCATCACCCCAACTCCTCCTACGGGTGTCGTAAAAGTCGACTAAGGGATTGAAGTGTCACTGACCATTATTTTATAAAAGATTGATGATGGGCAGCAGCGTCATCACAGTGGACAGATTACTGCGATCGCCAATCCGCTTGCCCAGCGTGGCGATTATAGGCATTTACCTCCTAATGCGTCTATACGCATAGTTAATAGGAGAGGCCTACGTCCAGCAGTGGACTATCATAGGCTGATGATGATGATGATGAATCGTATATTATCAAACCGCGATTACTCGTAGAACGGGATTTGAAAGTACTGTTCACACAACAGTGTATAAGTCAATCTGGGATATATACATAGTTATATTAGTTATATCCAATTATCCATACTGCGACCATATATAACATGGACGTCTAACGCCAGCTCAAAAATACCCCAAAACCATTTGTTCAATTGTGCCAAGATGGGCAGGACATAGCGCTTTTCGTGACACCGCGCATATTTCGGCGCAACATCTTTGACAAAGTTTTATAGAATATAGCCAATTAAAACTTTAATGGACCAATCACAACTCTTTTTAAATGGCGGTTTAAGTTTTTATAGGTTGACATTCAAATTCATTGCCGTGATGCATTGAAGATGGAGTGACACTTGTCAATGCGCCTAAAAAGGCGGTTTTCAAAAAGCAGCTAAAAAAACATTTCTTCAACGTCTTGTAAAACAGCTCATCAGACTGTATGTGATACCGAAGTAATACAGATTATTCTAATGAACAATGTTCATACATTATACAGGGTGGAAAGGGACGACGTTCCTTCTCGCTGCCGACCGAGTCTACCAACCATTACGATGAACTTTCAGTACGGGACTAACATCGAAAGCGTACATGGAAAACTACGATGAACTTCATCGTAGTGGTTGGTAGACTCGGTCAGTAGCGAGATGGAACGTCGTCCCTTTCCACCCTGTACATTTGTATTCTTTGATTAAAATTGAGTAAGACTGAAGTGCCTCCACAGTCAAACTATATAAAATAGTTTTGTGGAGCTATGTATAATAACTATTAGTATTCCGTTTGTATAATAAATAATATAATAATGAAATAAATAACTAAAATCCAGAGCCGTTTTTGAAAGGCAATTCCATGTTTTATTTGTTCGCAGTATCCATATATTCATAGTTTAAGTGCAGTTACTGAAACACAATAGATTAATTAATCACTCGCTACATCTATAAACAGTTGCTTCTCTTGGTAAATGTTGTGTCAATTGTTGTGTCAACAGTACTTTCGAATCCCTTTCTGATTCCGGTTAGTTTGATAATACTACGAGTAATATAAGCGGTAAGTCACGTGACCATAATAAATAATGTATAGAAATAGTCACGTGACTTATCGTACGAATCTATCATTCACATTCGGTGTTCGCGATAGTAGACCTGATTTATTCGGAAGCATGATTTGCATATAATTTAATTAGCACAATCATAGTAAACAGAACCTTGTATAGAACCAGGATATTCCAAAACTTATAAAACGCAAAACGTAGTTATCTAATTTCTTGTTTAAACACCACATTGTTTCCATGCTCTATAAAACAATGACATAATAAGTCTGTTTACATTGTTGTTATTGTCAGGATGCTTTGCCAAGTTGCCAATCGCTAACGCTTAGTAGCGTATCGTAGTTTCCCCTCTCTTTCACTCTTTTATATTAGTGCAACAAAGACAGTTAGCTGCCTTTCGTTTACGATTGACGATGAAGCGTTAGCTATTGGCAACTTGTCTAATCACCTTGTCTATGAATTCAAGTTTTCAGGATTTTTTTTGGAAAACGCCCAATGAACCATCAACAATGTTGTCCCTTTACCCAGATATCAGGGTCGCGTTTTATAAAGTTACATTTTACAATTTCGCTGTTTGCCTTTCTAACGCACGCGTATTAGCTAGAAAGAGAGGCAAACAACAAAATTGTAAATTAACATCAGCTTATGATAGCCCACTTCTTGACGTAGGCCTCTCCTATTATCTATGCGTATAAACGCATTAGGAGGTAAATGTCCATAATCGCCACGCTGGGCAAGCGGATTGGCGATCGCAGTAATGTGTTCACTATGATGACGCTGCCCATCATCAATCTTTTATCAAATAATGGTCAATGACACTTCAATCCCTTAGTCGACTCTTACGACACCCGCAGGAGGAGTTGGGGCGGTGACAAATGTATTCTTACTGCCGTCACCACACGGCTGAAATTGTAAATTGTAACTTTATAAAACGTGATCCTGATTTATTTATGTACGTACTGTCTAGAGGTCCTTCAGCCTGTTGGACCCTGACGCTGGTGGTGACCTGTCGGCAGAAGCTTCTGACGGGCCCCTGGGCCCCTCGGATTTGGCTCCTCATCTTTTGACCTGGAATATTTTTAAAACATTAGGGACGTTTCATTTGTACAGTGTGTTAACATCACGCGGGTCTTTATTGAAACCGAGGATTGAGATGTAAATTTTTAGGTAAACCGGGGGCATTATTTGATTTAATTATGCCCACGGTTTATCATTTATCCTTTATAGGGCACCGGTCTCAATAACGACCCACTATCTTTTTGTATTTTTTTCTTGTACAGAATTTTTCGTACTATATAATGGGGTTGAGGTTTGAATCCAGGATTTTTTTGAGTCTTGCCTGTTAAAGGGTTACAATCTTACAATTTTAATTTTAATCGTAATTAATTTTCTAAGTAAAGTTTAGTTAAAAGAAATGTACTTCAAAATGAAGTTAATTAGCGCTTGATAATGACAGTCCGCCGTTACAATTAATCGTTCGAAGGAAATAAAATTAATTGAACAGTTAATATTTGCGTATTATTAGTTATTATATTACCCGTTTTTGTAAAAACCTGGGTCATGGTAACACGCTGTATATGTTGATTATAAACATATACCTATAAACTTTGAATATTACCACTCATATTTCAATTCGAGATTCTGCCGGCGACCACGGGTGTAACGTCATGACCGAAACGTCAGGAGTCAGTATAATATTAAACGTAAGTGAATGAATCTTTTAACAGGATTTAATATGGAAGGCACAGCGTGGGTAGGCCCCCACAAGGTGGACTGATGACCTGGTGCGGGTGGCACAGGACCGATCGTTGTGGCATCTTTGGGGGACGCCTATGTTCTGCAGTGGATGTCTTTCGCCTGTTATGATTATGATGATGATTGCCAGCTATTCTCATTTGAAGAAGCCCACTATAATACACGCATACACATTATTAAATCGTTGTTACAATCCACTTTCGCTTTCATACTGCTTTTTTTGCTCGCGTGAGAGCAAACTCATTACAGTCGAGCATATATATGTATACAACTGTGCATCTTATTCCGTTACAATAAGGTATATACAAATTAATACTCTACAGTCGGTACAATATAATCGGCAACATTGTGAGGCCTACCGAAAATCACGACTTGTTGCTTCTCTGTCATACTTGCGTACAAATTTACACGTGTAACTGAGGCGCAATCGATGGTTCACTTGCGTAAAAAAACACCAACTGAATAGTACATTACTATAGAGGACGGGAAACGAAGGGTTACAGGCCAAGTAGATATATCTGGCCGAAGGAACTGAGGCTAACTAAATTTTTTTTTAAATCTGTTTTAGGTATTCTTTTACCTGTTGGTATAGACATCAGTTCTAAGGTTACACAATTTGACGTTTCAAAACAAAAGACAGTCTGTTTGCAGTCCTAGGTGTGAAATAAATACATGAAATCTATTTACACATCATCATAGCACATGATACCGGATACCATAGTATTTCCGGGTTTAATTTAAAGTAAGTAACATCAACATTCCGTAGCAAGTTTGAGAAAAATATTTTTTCAATACATATTATAGCGGCGGTGATAGCTGATAGCTGGGCGAGTATCGCCGTGTCTCTTTTATTTACACGGGAGTATCTTTTGTTCGTGTTTATAGCCGATAGTTTATAGCTTAGTAGCTCGCGGTGAGACCAGTGCCATAGGCTTAGCACATGCTTGGCGCAACAGTATGTCGCCGCGAGATAGACTTCCCGTCCTTTACTAACCATGTTAATAAAAGAGGGACGACGGATAGTCTGTCTCCGAAAGACAGTGTCTTAAAAAAAATTATAACAGAGCGGTAATTTCTTCTAATTGGCTGTTTTGCATAGATTTTGCTATAAATAAATTAAAAATAATGAGAACACATTAAAATTTGGCGAGGTTTAACGATGTTTACAGTTATACTAGAGCTTTTATTTAAATTTAAAACGGGGGAATATCTTAACAGTACCTACACTGACCTACAGGGTATTAAAGGCAATAGGTACATTTAAAAAAGGTGTTTTCAAATTAGTTATCGATACCTTAGGGTATGCAATGCAAGCGTTCATGACAATGAACTAATTTCTCTATGGGATTTATATCAAAATCTTTAAAAAAATCGGCTTTCCACACAAAGCCGTCCCACCGGTTGCTCAACTTTTCATCGAAAGTGTTTTTTTTTCGAGATTTCGTTATGAGTGTCATAAGGAAAGTTGTTCGTTATCACGAGCACATGTATACCCTAAGGTGTCGGCAACTAATTTTAAAACACCCTGTATAACATTAGCTTAAAATTATTTTAAATTGTATCCATATTATTCCATACAAAATTATTCGGTTGGCAATATAATGCAACACGCGAGTAAACGGTCGTTGACATGTAATTTACAAGCGCGAATATCGCATTATGTCATAACCAAGACCATAACTAACATATAATTCTAACATCACCATGTTTAGAGCTACATTCTTGCTTAGTAATGTTCAAAAATGTATAGCGTAGTCGTAATTAAGTGAAACTTCAATTAATCTCTTTATTATTTTTATCAGCCTCTGTAACCTATTTAGTTGCGACCCTGCCTACAAAGCTGGAGGTTCCGGGGTCGAATCCCGGCGAGGGCATTATTCGTGTATTTAATTTATTTATCACAAATATTTCAGTTCCTTGGTCGTGGCTGTTTAAGTATCTACATGTATCTATCTATTATATACAGGGTGGCCCATTCAAATCGGTCAGTATGGGAAAGTCTGAAACTATAAGACATACGAAGATTTGATCTTAGGAACCATGTCATCGATTTTAATAATTAGAAAAACTACGTTGATAAATATGAATAAAAAAAACTTTTATTCTTAAGATTTACACAACAAACATCTAGTAAAATAAATTTAAGTACGTGAAAACAATGAATTCCATTAATTTAAGACATCATGTTTCTTAGAGACATTTACTGCTTGAGACCTTTTGCATCCCCACACTTAATATTTATTTCACCATGGAGCCCATTCATCTCCTTATATAGCAAAATTTTGACTTATTGGATACATAATAATTATGTATTCTGTAGCACTAGTTTACAAGACTGTTAGTTTAACTGTCTTCTGACATGAAACATTTGTTTCATACCCCTTTTTATTTACTTTTTATTGACATTTGGAGATTCTTTACACTTCCAAATCATTATTATGTATTATTGACATTAGAGAGTATACATCTCTAGTTTAATTTAATATTTGAGTTTATTTTACTGTGATGTCATGTTTAAATAGGTATTGGCTGTTGTCTTTTATATAATAAGAATAGTTGCTTTGTGATTGTCACTAAATTGTTAATTTTATTATTGTTAAAATCATGACGATTAGAGACCTTTTACATCTCTAAATCTTAATTTCTCTTTATTCTGACAACTAGAGGACCTTTACATCTTTAGTAGTATAGATATAGATGCTTAATAATATTGTGAACTTGTACAATAATAATTATTTTTGTTTAATATTATGATCCTTTATTTATTACTCTTTTTTATAAAAATGTCTATAATAATTTTTTTTTTTATGTAATAAATTCTTTAATGCATGTTATTTTAATAAGATGTATTATTATACAGTTTTGAAAAAATAAGTCCACCTGAGTTTCTTACTGGTTCTTCTCAGGAACGGTGTAGGGTTTGAACCAGTAGTAGATTTTTTTCTCTCTCTTGATAATGTCAGACGATTCGAAAATGCTTATTAATAAGCTTACTTGAATAAAGAATAGTTAGACTTTGACTTTGACCTACACAAACGATATCGGAATAAAAATAGTATAAGTTTATGTTTTTAAAACAACCGGGTTCGATTACCTAGCTGGGTACCTACAGTTTTTCTTTTTATCAAAATCGGTGACATGGTTCCTAAGAACAAATCTTCGTACTTATGTCTTATAGTTTCAGACTTTCCCATACTGACCGATTCGAATGGGCCACCCTGTATATCGTTGCCTGGTATCCACATCACAAGCCTTAATTGAGTTTAACACATGACTAGGATCCTCTGTGCTCGGTTTCATTTATCGCGTCTATTCGATTTAGACACAGAAGGCCTAGTGTAGATAATAACTTATAAAATACGTCTCGATCGCGTTTACGTTTTCATCGTCAATTTCATACAAATGACGATGAAAACGTAAACGCGTTCGAGACGTTTTTTATAAGTTTTATAGCTGATGCAGCGGCAGCTCAGGTGGTGTGGACATGTCCTACGAATGGATGACCGCCGTTTGCCTAAAGCTTTACTCAACTCTGAGTTGGCGGCAGGTAAACGGAAGCATGGCGGTCAACATCTGCGCTATAAGGATGTACTCAAACGACATCTGAATGCCTGTGCTATCGACACTGATCGCTGGGAGGAGCTTGCAGTGAAACGGTCATCTTGGCGCTCCACGGTCTTTAACAGCGTCAATAATTTCGAAGAAAACCGCCGGATCACCTTAGACGTCAAAAGACAGCTACGTAAGGAAAGACCTAAGCCCTCCTACGCGTACACATATAATGCAGCTGGTCAGCTCTATTGCTCTGATTGCAGACGAGTATTTAAAACAAAGTTCGGCCTAGCCAGCCATATCAGGGCTCACAGTAGACAACGTCCATAGAGTCTATTTGGGGTCGCCGTCATCGAAAACGATGAGGAGGACTATATATGTAAGTTATTACCTACACTCGGCCTTCTGCATCATATTTAGTCATCGGTACATCTAAACCTAACTTCAGTATTTATTGTAGATACACATTGAACTGAAACAAAACTGAAATATATATACAAGATGCCCGTGAGGAAAGTTTAAAATTTAAACAGCATATTCCTGAAAAAAGACAAGAAGCATGAAATGTATGAGTTTTGGTCAAATCTGCAAAATAAAATTGTTTTGTTTGTTTTTGGTATTTCGAATGTCTCGCTAAGTGCATACCTAATAAAAATATTTTATTCATGAAACTATCGCAAAAAATCCACTAAGATTTTTCGTCCATTTGATGTTTGTCAATGTGACAAGACTAAGACAACACAGTGACAAAATCGTTTCCTAAAATGCGTTTATCATTGCGTAACGGTGAAAAAGGTACTATTTATTAAATACTCTCTTAAAATAGACGGAATCCGGCAAACGTCATAGAACATTTTTAACTTACAAAGGTTAGAAATCCACTGTTAAAATGTTTCCCTTTCCTCATGGGCACATTGTATAGGTATATGCTGATATTTCCGTGAAAAACGATGGATAAAGATTATGCACACTGCACACGTAGGTATATGTACAGTGTACACACATCGTAAGTACTCCTCATACTATTGTAATGGTAGCAATTAACTTTCAGCCGGTTTCCTTGCGCCATCATTGGCAGGAAAATGCAATCGTTTGAAGTTTCCTATTTTTTACAATGCATTATGTCGGAAACTGCTCTTTTCAAGGCTATACTTATGCATAGAAAGTGGCTCTTTTCCGCACACGTGCGGGAAAATAGCTTTTTAATTGGTGAATAATCCAAAAATGTTGTATTGTCCAAAGTGTCCAAACCAAGGTATTGTTTAAATGACAACAATCGAACTTTATTTTAAAATATAAATGTTTACAGAGAATACATTAAAAGTGTAAATATAAAAAAAATCATTTTAATTTTAAGAAAAACTAAGATATTTGCTTTTCTTTAATTTTTTCAAATCAACAACACCTTTATATTTTAAATCTGCTCCACTCCAACTCGGACCCATTTTCAAACGGTGAGAAACGCGCTCTCATTGGTCGTTCCTATTCGTCTACCTTTTTCATAGTGAAAGGTCCGTATCGTACCGAATTAAACCTTTTAAGTCCATTGACAAACATTTTATTAATTAAAATTTTCATAGATATAAAAAAAGAGCACTCAAAAGTGAAATTACTATAATAAAATGTTGATTTCTGTGACAAATAAATAAAGTTTTTGTTTTCTTAAGTGCTACACAATTTCTTTTTGTGACACACGTAGCCCAAATGTTCAATTCGGACCGAGTCACCGAGTAAACGACGGTATTGGGCCAGGATTGGCTAGTTTGTTTATTGGTAGTTTCAGTTTCTTTTCACCACATAAATTTGTTTGTTAAAAGTATTTCGTTCTCTTGTTCTCATTCGTATATCTTTGATGGAGTTTTTACACCACAATGGAAGTAAATAGTGGTATTAGTGATATTCAGTTGACGCCTCCGGAAATTCGTGAAGAAGCGCAAACAGCGATTGGAAGACTTTTGTCTTCAAAATCGAAAGAAAAATATCTAAGCGTCTATGATAACTTTCTTCAGTGGAAAGCAAACAAAAACTCTTTTTCCGAGAATGTTTTAATGGCGTACTTTAACGAAATGGCCGCAAAATATAAGCCATCCACTTTGTGGTCTCAATATTCAATGCTGAAAAGCACTGTAAAAACAAAAAACAACATTGATTTGGGCAATGATATATAAGTAAAGATACGTTATACTCTAACAAAATGAGCGAAATAAATACTTCACATCATACACCTACGATTTATTGACAGTTGACATACACCTATCTTCATACTTCAAAATGCGTAAAAGAGATGGCAAAATACAGATACTCGTATTTAATAAATAAAAAAGAGACAACTAGCATTTGACAATTGCGCGTGCATTCTTAAGGTTGTTATTGATAAACATTGTTTTATCTCTGTTACTCTTGATCTTAAACAGCATAAGCTTGTCTCTTTCTCGAAGTCTTTCAAAAACGTCAAAATGGCGTCCTATTTATTTTCAATAAATAGTAAAGTTGAAAAAAATGTATAATTCAGTTTAATTGCGCATGATTTTTGATGTTAAGGGCATTTTTGCAATTTATTTCGTAGTTTTCACTATTGTATAACATAAAATGACATTTTAGGGCGCAGTTCATGTGATTTGCGAGAACTCGGCAGTGGTACACACCTCACGGTGGTCTGAGTAGAACTAACAGCGATTGTTAGAATTATCACAATCTGCGCGCTTCAATTTTAGAGCCGGTGTAACATATCTTTACTTATTATATCATTGGATTTGGGCCGATATGTAAATTTAACTGCATTTTTGAAACGCATGAGCGATGGTTACAAGCCTAAAAAGGCAAGAGTATTGTCTGCCGACCAAATAAAACGATTCATTGATGAAGCACCAGATCATAATTATTTGGCTACTAAGGTAAGCAATAAAGAAATATGAAAATATGTTTAAATAACAATATTGCAGTTCATTGTTTAATTTATAATTGTAACAATAATTGTTTTTATTCCTCACATACTGCATTGTAAAATGTTGTTCGATATACGCGTAGAAATGTAGGCGTCTTCGCAACTCGTGTCGGCAAAAAACACTCACTTCGTTCGTGTTTTTAACTCACCGACACTTGTTGCGAAAAAGCCTACTTTCCACACTTGTATCGAAAATAAGTATTTCTAACTGTGTGCACGAACATGGATTGCCCTTAATTTGGCAATGTTCGTCACAATGAACATAGTCTTCGACCCACTTTTTGTATGTATTTTTATAGACAGAATTTTCTGCTCTATACAATGGCAAGGAGGCAAGAACACACGATTTTTTTTTATTTGCATATTTAAGAGTTAAAAACGGAATTCAAGAACTGTGAAACATTTTGAAAAGGCTCAAAAATGCAATGTCTAGCGCAAAAGTATGTATCGAAAGAATCCTGTAATAAATATGTTATGAATTATGTTATGTTTTTAACACTTTATTTTGCCTTTGACAGCACCACACCGCTTGGCTAAAGAATAATAAACATGTAAATGGATTTGCATGAAAACAAAATTATGTTATAGTTGTAGCATATTGCAAAATATGGAAAAAATATTATCTGTATAATCAAGATAGAAGTGCGATAAAAGTATAGCGAGTTTTAGTAGTCTACCGACGCCTACGATAGGACCCTACCATGAACTTCGAAATCCGCAAATTACGGGATTTTTATTCTGTCACACTAATGAGGCTTTCTTTGGTGTGACACCAATAATCCTATAAACCTATCTCAGTCTACTGCTGGACGTAGGCCTCTCCTACTAACTATGCTTATAGACGCATTAGGAGGTAAATGCCCATAATCACCACGCTGGGCAAGCGGATTGGCGATCGCAGTAATGTGTCCACCATGATGACGCTGCTGCCCGTCAGTGACACTTCAATCCCTTAGTCGACGCTTACAACTCCTGCGGGAAGAGTTGGGGTGGTGACAAATGTATTCTGACTGCCGTCACCACACGGCAATTCGTTGGAGTGACAGAGACAAATCCCCGAAATCGAATTGTTCGCGGTAGCAGGCCTGGTTTAATTTATGACCCGCATTCGATTCACACGCGGTATATGAAGATATGTGTAGTTTGGTCAGTATGATAATTAATTGTTAGCGGTCAACGCGGTATAATTTTACAATTTATGTTTATAATTTATTTTATACCCGGAACGAGTTTAGGTATAGGTATCATTATAGGTATGAGAAAAATCCATACATTCTAATACGTGTCCCATTTCGATGCCACATCCATAATAAATACTTACTTAAAGCATTTTTTTAAACTTGGGCCAATTTCTTCTTCTATCAGATCAAATGGAATCGTGATCTGGATAAACTGATGGTTTACGTTATATTGTTGTTACTACTATTTCTAAAAATTCAAGTAATTTCCATAAAGTCTCTATAGGGACTCTGGGTTCAAAACCTCACTGACAACGGGAATTCACTTATTTTTGGCCACCTTGTATACTAAAAACTAGAAATATGACTAAGTAGGTTTACACCAAAATCAAAAAAAAATGTTTGCTACGGTGACATAGTAAAAAAAAATTAAAAAACTTACTTTTTTCAATCCAAAACACAAAACGAAATCCACTTCACACACTATTAACCATAATAAGTATACAAAGATAGTTCACTGTTTGTTTGGTGTTCCCTTTTGGCGAGGCGCGCGCGGACTGAACTCGTGCGCAGCGCAGGTTCCTACGACTTTCTGCGCGCGCAACTCCATTGGCCGGCCGGGCCGGTACGAATTCATCCGATATTGAACGTCTTTCTTTTCTTACTTTCTTTCAATTCGAAAGACCTAAGTCAGTATAGTCTGCGATATCTAAGAATGTACTTTTGACAGTTATAGATTAATCCTTATAAATAAGAGTGTAAGACTCACCATTTTTCGATAAAATATAAAGCTCATTTCTAAACTATCAAATGTTCATTTTTAGAAATCGACAACTATAAAATTGAAGTATTTAGCAATGTAATGTTACTAACACTTTTTTTCGGTCTTTATTTTCAAAATTGTACAATTTATATACATAAATTAAATCGAACTAACCTAACCTATAGCTTAGGTTGGCCCTTGTGGCATTGTACCGAGGATTCTAGCGGCATTTCCTCACTGTATCGCAATACTGATGCGTTGTGCGAGGAAGTCGCCAGCTATGGTCTTTAGTTATGTCATTAGATTTTGTATATCAAAATTGTTATCAGTCTCCGTAGCCTAGTTGGTAGTGATGCTGCTTACAAATCTGGAGGTTCCGGGTTCGAATCCCGGCGAGAGCATCATTTGTGTATTTATTTATCAGCTTTCCTTGGTCGTAGGCAGGGAATAGGGGGAGGGAATAGGGATACGTGAAGAAATATTTTTCAATCAGAATAGTAAAAGTACTTACCAATTGCACAGAAAAATTGTCAAAAAATAGCCAACAATGAAAATGTTGTCCCATTTTCTTCAGATTCATTTGAAAGGCAACAAGATCACGATGATCATTTTTGCCGGATTATAAATTCATGAAGGAGCATTCGACCAAACGAAGCATTCGCTATTCTATCCCCCCACTCTACGGAATTCGATGGTTACACAAAACGTGTTTCGTTGATTTTGTAGAGAGGGGGATAGAACAGCGAATGCACTTAGACGGGTCGCACTGTTCCAGAATCTTCTGTTTCGGAAATCTGACCAAATTAGGAATGTAATGGAAACGTGCCCAGTAAAAGAATGACATCTGACGTCTCCAAGTGTAAGGTTACTCCATCGAGATCGAAAGTACGGATTGTTACAAGGGCCAGTCCAAATTGCGTTTTATCACTTCATAATAAGGCTCAAAATGGTCTTAAAATGTGGAGAAAATAGCAAATTGCCTTAGGGCAGTCAATTTGAAGCGGTTAGTAATACTAATTTGCATACAGATGCTAAACTCGAGAAAGAATATATACAGTTATTTAAACGGGTCTTTAGACTTATTTATTATTTTATTTGACGGCGTCCGTAGCTCAGTCGGTCGGTAGTGGGCGTAGCAAAGCTGAAGGGCCTGGGTTCGAGTCCCGGGGAGTATCATTGTATGTCTATAGGTGTACCTACAAGTATTCATCACATTGAAAATTGGGTAAATTCTTATCAAACATGTGTTTGATAAGAATTTACCCAATTTTCAATAGGTTTATGTGGCAGAAACCATATCTGAACGCTGGAATCGCTCCTTGAGTATCACCCTAGGCTGGCTTCGAGCGAGAATTAATGTTAATGTCACAGTGATACGCGATACAAGCATGTACATTCGAGGCACTCGCCAGCTCGCCACCGCTTCAAGCCCGCTGCCAGATGGCTTGGCTTCGACGATGGTGCCGCCCTTCCCCACATCGCTTAACACTTTGTCTAGAACTTGATATTTTATATTCACTAATTACTTATTTTATTTTAAATTATTGTATGTTATTTGAATAAAAGATTTGCCTCATTGTACTTATTATAAAAATTCTTGGGGTGATGACGATACCATGTTGTTGTCAAAAATTCTTGATACAATAATTTCAAGCTTACTGGACTTTCTTTAGTAATTTCATCAAGTACCTATCCAAGACGGGTTATTCCCACCTGTTACCACCAACTTGACACCAGTGGTAACAACTGGGATTTTTTTCCCACCAGTTACCACAGGGAACAACTGGGAATTAAAATTCCCAACTGTTACCACCAAACTAATTATTTTAGTAACTAACCAAATATTTTAGTGGTAACTAGTGTGAAAAAAAATCCCAGTAGTTACCACCAAGTACTCTGGTGGTAACAGGTGGGAAAAAAATTCTCAGTTGTTACCACTGGGGTCAAGTTGGTGGTAACAGGTGGGAATAACCCTCCAAGACGAGTCTTAACAGCTAGAAAACTTGATAGAGGTTTGTGTCTTGGAAGCCTCTTCGGACCTTCGGCTCTATGCGGAGCTCGGCCCGTGGCCGTCGCTGGCGTTCGAAGCGAGTTCGCTTGTTGAGACAGTTGGGAGTTGGTTGGAGAGCACGGAAATCGTGACGCCTCGGGCTTTCGACCTACGCGAAGCTCAGCTTTCGGTGTTCGCGGGCTTGACGGATCACCATCGGACCTTCGGCCCTCAGACTCGGCTTATTTAGATACTGGGATTGGTTGAACGTTTGGTAGCTTTGCTTACTTGCTTAACATTACTTGAAGATGACACGCTTGGACCCTCGGAGTAAAGGTCGTCCTTCGGCCTCCCATCCTGAAGCTCGTTTAATTTAGTTTTATAATGGTTCTGGTAATGTTCGGGCCCTCCCGTTCCTAAGTAACTTTCATATTGATTACCACTGTGACAAACTCCGAAATGTAGGTACATACGTAAATGAATATCTCTTACTGTACCTATTTTATATTTACACTACTAAAAAGAAAAAATATAATATTTTTAAAATAACATTTTTTTAAACACTGTTGTCTACCGTAATCAGCAGACATCGTACGATTTCCAGCATTTTTGGTGCAGTGTAGTTCAATTAAGGGATGTGAAGTAAGTTATTCGAAAGGAGATAGCGAGTGAAGGTTCATCGTGCTATGACACGTTACAGCTAAAAATTGACCACTGGATTCCTTTAACTCCACTACATTTCACCAAAAACCCTAGCAGTTTAGTTAAAGGAAACCAAGGGTCAGTTTAAGTTGAAACGAGTAATAATACGTTGTAAGACAAACAATAACGAACCTTAACTCACTATCTCCTTATAAATAACTTACACCATATCCCGTAATTGAACTACCTACCTATATTGCAAAAATGCTGGAAATCGTGTCTCTGGTAGGTAATCAGTCATCAAAAGTAAAAAAAAACACCAGACCTCTTTACGGGTTTAGGCCAGTGGTGCGCACTGTAATCAGATGACTATCGATATTTTTCTAGCAGGAACGAGAGATTGACAAAATTAGACATCGACATAACTGTTATCGATAAGTCTTATTGTAGTCGATAAATAAATTTAATAAATAAAAAATTTGCCGTAGCTTAGAGATAAATTACAGGAACCAAATCGTACTCAAAATTATACATAATTTTTTTCATATCTTGTATTTAGTACTGATACAAAATTGAAAAGATTAATAAAATATACTCTAAAGCCATAGGAAATGATTAATATGAAATATAAGATATTTAGAACAAAGCCTAGATGGGCCCTGTATTTCTTGGTTACCTGTTTTTGCGGAGTTAACATTTTTATGAGACAGGATGAACTCATCGATAGCATTTAAATGTCGATGTTTAATTTTGTCAATTTCTCGTTCTTGCTAGAAAAATATCGAGGTATACAGATGACACATGCAAAAACCATTTCATGTAACAGGTACATCCATTCATGGATTATTACGCACATTTCGGCGCACTTTTACTTGATACACATACTTTCTATTTTTTGCAGCTAGGTGCGATCGCCATTGTGGAAGCCGGTTCAATTGTACGGTGAATGGCGTAAAGGCGTGATTACACACAAAATAAATAATCATTTTACAATGCATATATGCTCAAAAAGTGCTCATTTTAAGGGTAAACTTATGCACAGAAAGTTTTTTTTTTTTTCGCACGTGTTGTATCTCGTATATAAGCGTGTGGGGTATTAATAGAAAGGTCTTTGAAAATTATATAAAGGTTTATAAATAATATTTTTATTTATACTAACCGTTTTCGAGATATCAGCTCTCAAAGTCTGAAATATATGTCCCCCTCTCTATTTTTTAAATGAACGCGGTATAAAATTAAAAAAAATGTTATGCATATTAATAAACTATATCAACGATTTTTGGTTTGATTAAAGTATCTCTTATAATTTTTCAGGTACGTTGATTTAACTGTATCTTTAATGATAAACTGATAATGGTACGGGACCCTTCGCGCGCGAGACCGACTCGCACTTGGCCAGCTTTTAAAAGATATTTCACAAAATAGTTTCAATTATTTATTTGTTTATTATTATTTTATAAATATTTTATTTAATTTTAGACAGGCAGCTGTCGCTAAACCGTCTAGAATAGTCTTATCACCATCATTTTCATCAACAATTAGGACTTTCCTCAAGTATTTTGGGGACACAGTTTCGCAGTTATAGTCCGTGGGCTAGTCGGCCTGAAATTAGAAAACGGTATAATTTGGGGGTACCAAGTGTCCTTTTTACAGTAGTTAGACATATTCATAAGGATGTTAAAAAAGTATGATAGACATCTCAAAGTGGTAGCTAATAGGCATACGGGCTATTTCAAGATTTCCGTTGTATGACAGGTATGGTTGAAATTAGGAGGTACAAATTTTCCTTTTCACGGCTGTTAGGTAAGCTTATAAAAACGTCAAAAATGCAAGATTGCCATTTATAAGTGCTACCTAACAAAAATGGGGGCCAATCAAAGATGGTGGATCTCAAGTTTTACAAAATCAAGTATATCTCGAGAACTATTAAATATATCTAATTACTCTCTTGAACAAAATTAAAGGCATATCTGTAAGCTTCATATTTTGTATATACACTATATTGCTAAAACCAACCAATAATTAATTATGACCAAATTTATGAAAATTTCGTGATTTTAATTTTTTTTGTGTCGTGTTTTTACATAGTAGTCATGACGCTAGAAAAATTAAATATTTTTTTAAAGATAGTGTATTTAATAAGCTTTAATTTGATGTATATAACTTGTTGGCGGTATTAAAAAAAAGACCCATAAAAAATATTTAAATGAATTGTAGTCATAATCCACCGTATACTTATTTAGTTATTTAAGAGGCGTTCAATTTTTTTTTTATATTTTTCAATCTTGATTATTTGAAATAAGCACTATTATTTACGAGTGGCACTTCCATCGCCTCTTAAATCATTATAAGTTTACGGTGGATTATGACTACAATTCATTTAAATATTTTTTATGGGTCTTTTTTTTAATACCGCCAACAAGCTATATACATCAAATTAAAGCTTATTAAATACACTATCTTTAAAAAAATATTTAATTTTTCTAGCGTCATGACTACTATGTAAAAACACGACACAAAAAAAATCAAAATCACGAAATTTTCATAAATTTGGTCATAATTAATTATTGGTTGGTTTTAGCAATATAATGTATATACAAAATATGAAGCTTACATATATGCCTTTAATTTCGTTCAAGAGAGTAATTAGATATATTTAATAGTTCTCGAGATATACTTGATTTTGTAAAACTTGAGATCCACCATCTTTGATTGGCCCCCATTTTTGTTAGGTAGCACTTATAAATGGCAATCTTGCATTTTTGACGTTTTTATAAGCTTACCTAACAGCTGTGAAAAGGAAAATTTGTACCTCCTAATTTTAACCATACCTGTCATACAACGGAAATCTTGAAATAGCCCGTATGCCTATTAGCTACCACTTTGAGATGTCTATCATACTTTTTTAACATCCTTATGAATATGTCTAACTACTGTAAAAAGGACACTTGGTACCCCCAAATTATACCGTTTTCTAATTTCAGACCGAGTAGCCCACGGACTATTATGTTTTCTCTTTGTTTTAAAAAGACTTGGGAGTTTTTCATTTAATCAGGATGATTTACTATGTACGGTGGTCAGTGTGAATCGCCTTTAGGCTGCCTGCGAAGCGACACCTAGTGAGAGCACCTGAAAACCATTATCTGTAAAAAGTTTAAACAGGTTATACATTCACGAAAGTTGCCCTTGAAAAATCGAACTCGCTCGAATTTGGTAATTAGTAAGGAGAAAAACATTTTTCAGCTAGAAAATATTTTGTACGGGACCGGTCGTCCAAATAGGCCAACCCTCCATAGATGAGTATTAAAAAAAGTATCATTTCCACCTAGTGGGGGGGGGGCACCCACGCTGCGCCTTTCGGTATGTGGCCGCCACTCGAGAACCTTTCCGCCTCAACGGCCATCGGTTCTACGTGCAATGTGCCCCGCCCGCTGCCACTTCAGTCAGCGATTTGGAGAGCTATATCGGTTAGGTACTTTGGTTCTGCTGCGGGTGGTCTCATTCCTAA
>JALPQI010002448.1:0-109543 GCA_025490895.1 Thaumatotibia leucotreta
AATTTTGTGATTTCGAGGTATACAACTAACAAACGGGCAGGACATATCAATATTTGACACAAAGTCCCAGTATTTCAGAGAGAATGAAGAGTCTATTGCTTCGGATTTCGAAGGTTTAGCATCACATCTGATATTTTTTTAAAGCTAGAAGTATTATTATTGTTCTAAAGTTATTAGAAATAAAACATTAGCAAAAAAATTGGTTTAACTAAAATGTTGAAAATAACTGTAATTTGCGTTTTTCTTCAAACTTCAAATCTGATGCGCCACCTCAAGACGTTGATGTAGAACCTTGTAATTTTTTTTCTAGACATCTGAAGATGTCGAACATCGATTGGTAATACAGGAAAAACTAAATTTAAAAAAAAATTTTTTCGCTCCACCCTACGAAGTATAACATTAAGACGTTTAGAAACTTCGGCAAAAATGATACCACTAATATTACGGGCCCCGATGCATATATTATGTTCTCGTCCAGTTAGACAGTTTTTCGAGATTATCCCGTTCATCCGGGGGAAAAGGTTTAGAGACAAAACCTTCACTATTCAATAGTAGTACTAAAGTAGTTTCTTTGAGTATAAAATATTTAGACTTAATAAATCAGAATAAATAAAAAAAACTATTTTACGAGAGTTATTTTTTAAAAAAAATTCCACAATTTTTAATTTTTGTAAATAATCAATGAATGTAAAGAACGCCATTAATATTATAGACGACATGGTACACCTGATGCACTGCGAATTTTGCTTCAAGCTTATAAGCGCGGAATTACGGTGGTGAACGAAAATATAATTTAGACACTGGTTTGTTAAAATCGATTTATTAAACAACAAAAGCGTACTTCAGATTGTTGTGTCTCTTGAAATGTAGTACATTAACCATGACTAACGTTCATACAATTTATCATTAACATCATCATCATCATCATCAGCCTATGTTAGTCCACTGCTGGACGTAGGCCTCTCCTATTGACTATGCGTACAGACGCATTAGGAGGTAAATGCCCATAATCGCCACGCTGGGCAAGCGGATTGGCGATCGCAGTAATGCGTCCACTATGATGACATGTAAGAATACATTTGTCACCACCCCAACTCCTCCTGCGGGTGTCGTAAGAGTCGACTAAGGGATTGAAGTGTCACTGACCATTCTACAAGATTGATGATGGGCAGCAGCGTCATCATTAACATAATGTGATCATTTTTAAAATATTCAAAAATTTGTAAAAATTGTTTCGAACTAGACGAACTCCACTGCATCGGGGCTTGTAGGCAGTTGAAACGCTCTGATTAAGTCAAAGTCCAAGTCAAATAATTCTTTATTCAAATTGGAATAGCAACAAACTCTTTTGAATCGTCTAGATATGAAAAATACTTCCGGTTCGAACCCTACACCGCTGACCCAAGAAGAACCGGTAAGAAACTTGGCGGGAATTATTTTTTCAAACAATGATGGTACATCTTACAACTAACATGCATTAAAAAAAAAAACATAAAATTGATTTTAAACAAATTGAAATATAATAATAATAACAAGAGATGTAAAGTCTCTAAAAGTCACAACATTTATAAGTAATAATTTATAGAGAAGTAAGGTTTCTCTCCGAATAGGTATATAATAATAACATTATATAATGCACGTTTGGAGATGTACAAGGTCTCCAAGCGTAAATTATCGTAATTGAATGTCATGACTTTAACAAACTAATAATTAAATCCTAAATTACTCCCACGGTGTTTTATCATTCATGTAGTCTTGTGTACTATAATAAGCTTTAGACATAAGTTTACGCTTTACAAAATTCTTAAATTTGTTGACTGAAAATTCAGTAACATTTACTGGAAGTTTATTATAAAATCTTACACAATTACCCATGAATGATTTCCTAATTTTATGGAGCCGAGTGGCGGGTACTGCGAGCTTATGTTTGTTTCTAGTATTAATATTATGTATGTCACAATTTTTCTTAAAATTGATAATATTTTTATGTACATACATAATATTCTCATAGATGTATTGAGAATACAATGTCATTATATTAATAACCTTAAACTTATCTCTAAGTGAGTCTCTAGGGCTCATTTTATATATCGCTCGAATAGCCCTCTTCTGCAGAACAAAAATAGTGTTAGTCTCTGAATTGGCAGCACTGCCCCATAATAAAATGCCATACGACATAATGCTATGAAAATAACTAAAATATACTAACCGAGCTGTATCGACGTCAGTTAATTGACGGATCTTGCTCACTGCAAAAGCTGCAGAACTCAGTTTATTCGAGAGATTAGATATGTGAGGACCCCACTGAAGCTTAGAGTCTAGTGTTATACCAAGAAAGACTGTACTTTCAACTATTTCCAATTCCTCACCTTTCACAAATATACTAGCCTGTTGATGTTTTACGTTACTTGTAACAAATTTAATACATTTAGTTTTTTTCTCATTCAACATTAAATTATTCATATTAAACCAGTTTACTACTTTCGAAATAGCATTGTTTACATCATTCCAAGCTTGTTGCTGTCGTTTGACTTTAAAAATAAGTGAGGTGTCGTCAGCAAACAATACTATGTCATGGTGGGTCTCTATGAGATGTGGCAAGTCATTTATGTAGATAAGGAAAAGGAAAGGCCCCAATATAGATCCCTGTGGTACACCCGTGGAGACCAATGACCCCGGCGATCGCTGTCCATTCACATCAACCCTTTGTATTCTACCGCGTAAATAAGATTCCAGTAAATTTAACGCTGATCCTTTAACTCCATAATGGTCTAGCTTCCTGATCAATGTTTCATGACAAACGCAGTCGAAGGCCTTGGACAAATCACAGAAGATACCTAAAGCATCTCGTGATTCCTCCCAGGCATCAAATATTTGTTTAATTAATTCGACACCAGCGTCGGATGTTGAGCGCCCCCGAGTAAAACCAAATTGCTTGTTATGCATTAAATTGTTTACGTTAAAGTGCCTAATTAATTGCGATAAAACTATTTTTTCAAAGATTTTGCTGAACGTTGGTAGCACAGATATAGGTCTAAAATTAGTGGGGTCAGAAGTGCTACCGGATTTGAATAAAGGTGTTACTTTACTATGTTTCATAAGATCAGGAAACTCACCACAATCAACACATTGATTAAATATTACTACCAATTCAGGTGCTACGACTTCAATAAGGGATTTGACGACATGAACAGAGACTCCCCAGAGGTCAGAAGTTTTTTTGACATTGATGGATTTAAATGCCTTTATTACATCTGAGATTTGAATATGTTCAAAATTAAAGTCGTTACTACACATAGGGACGTTATCTCTTAATAATATAGTGGCAGCCGTGGGTGATGAATTTAAACCCGTAATTATGGAGACTGGTATATCGGTGAAAAAGTGCTCAAATTCTGTTACTACTTCTAAACTTGACTCTATAATTTTGCCATTAATTTTTAATTTAGGATCGTGGAATCTATGCTTTGATCGACCAGTCTCCGCATTAATCACTTTCCAGGTTGATTTAATGATGTCGGAACTATTTTTAATTTTTTGGGACAAATAATCGCGCTTAGCTTTATTACAATCAATCTTAAATTTCTTAGAATATTGTTTGACGTGTTCTTTAAATTCATCACTCGTATTAAACCGCCGTTCCTCATACAATGCATACAGTGCTCGTCTACGTTCATACAAGTCCGCAGTTGCCCACTCACTAAAAGCAGATGCACCACCAACCACAATCTTTTTGGAAGTGAATATTTTGCTGTAATGTTTCATAAAAATGTGAAAGAATGAATTATACATGTCATTGGAGTTAATGTTGGAAGACAGAGTAGGTAGCGTCTGCACTAAACTTTCTTTCATTCGTTCAACACGGCTTGTGGTTACTGGCACAAAAGTAATTTGTTTTCTAATGTTATCTTTCCTGATGGTCTCAAACGTTATTAATTGACCTAAATGATCTGACTCTAAATTACTGATTACTTTTTTATTAACAGGAAAAATATCAGTAAAAATGTTATCAATACAAGTCGCACTAGTTGCACTGATACGAGTAGGCTCCATAAAAATGTGGTTGAGTTTAGAAGACTTAAATAGATTCAACAATCTTGTACTTGTTGTTGAATTTTCTAAAAGGTTTACATTAAAGTCGCCGCATATAAGTAACTTCTTACCGCAAACTGATATTTTATGAAGCACAGATTCCATTACACTTTCAAATTGCTCAAAATTACTTAAAGGCGGCCTGTACACACACACAATAAATTTATCTAATTCAATAGCACTCAATTCTATAGTCCGTTCAACAGACAGAGAAACAATGCCCTTACGTTCCTTAAATTTTAATTGTTTATTTAAAATAATTAATGACCCACCATGTATGGAACTAAGTCTGTTAAACGAACTAGCCACCTGGTGATTATTAAACTGAGGCACCACTTCATTACTTTTTAACCAATGTTCAGTTATACATAGAATATCAATATTAAATTCATTTAAAAAAAGTTCAATCTGCAAATCTTTACCTCTAATACACTGAATATTTTGATGAACCAGGTGGATGAGTTTTCTATTATTATTACAATTTTCAATTAATCTATTAGAGACTAATTTGCCAGAGATATGGCACTCTTTTGTCTTATCATTTAATTTAAATTATTGGTTAAAATTGGAATCAATTCCGAGTTCATAATTGATTGCTCAATAGGAGCACAGTTATTTGCCAAATTTTTGGCAGATATATCAAAACAATAGGATAGCGACAGAGCTATTTGTCTCTTACAATAATTAGAAAGGTAAAACTTACCTTTAGTCATAGAAATAATAGGAAAATAATACTTATTCTTATTAACATAATTGTTAATGTCAATTAGCCTAAACTTATTACTATAATTATATGTACACAGCTTGTACATGGTCAGATTTAAATTATATCTAGTATCATTTTCTGTCTTTGACATTTCATTACAGTATGGAAATGTAAACATGATAATCTCTTTAACTTTAAGAGTATTTAATTCTTCAAAGAATTTCATTAGACAATTTTTGTTCAAAACTCCTCGGCTCCCTACAAGAATGAGCAGGGTACTTTGTAAATTTAAATTACTGTCATCTAAAATTTGACACAAAATATCATTCAAAGAAGCTGAAGGCAAACAATTGTTGAAAATGCGGGGTCCCTTTAAATACCTGTTCAAAAATGAGCCCATGTTTCTTCCAAATTCATCACAATACATAACTACATTATGTTCATTATGTTCAGATATATGTAATTGTGTATTGTAGATAGAATTATTACTACTTACATCTAATGGTAAACTGGTACACAGATCAGGTTTAATTAAACTCATTGACAAGCGACCACTCTGTTGTTTACACAAACATGACTGGCCGAGTGTGAATATCAAATCATTCATTGCCAAAGTATATTCATTTATCACTTTCTTGGAACTATTATTCAAACTTTCTAATGATTTTATCGAATCCTCTAAACTTTCAATTTTTGATTTTAGCAACTGTGTATCAGTTTCATATTGTGATTTACTACTTAATAATAGAGCAGAATATGCATTTAACCTATCCACTAAATTCACATTAATTTTGCAAAATTGCAATTTTTTGAAAAACAAATTATTTTGTTTTGTTAACTTATTATTTCTTTCTATTATTTTCTTAATCTTAATATATTTCTTTACTTTCTTACGACTACACTTCACTATCCTAGGAGTTGGGGAATCAGCTGCAGTAGTAGCAATTAACTTTGGGTCAGGCTCGACCAGTTCTTCGAACAGACTGTGTGTGTGGGCCGCTGAGATATTGTTCTGGGCCTCTTGTAGCACGTTGGTTTGTTCATGGGCGTCATACAGAGCTCTCTTCAATGAGCTGATATCATTCAAGGCTTGCTCATATGTAGCCGAGCACTCAGTGAACTTGTCAACTGTCTCTTGTAGCTGTACCCGCTGTGAGTTTACATCATTATATGCTATTTCTAGAGTACATAGCTCTTTCTTAAACTTATCTTTACTATCAAGGGCTGACAACAATTCCCTCTCACACTCTTCCCTTTCATTGAGCAATTGAGTATTCAACTCCTTGCAAGTTTTCAATTCAATCAAGGTAAGCTGGAGCTTGTCTAAAGTTTCCTGCTGGCGAGCTGCAGCGGCTGTGGCTCTGCGAGTCAGCATTATTAATATTTAATAGGAAAAAACAACTTGAAAGGAAAAACAAGACAAGGAATCGCCTACTCAAGCCGAGTGATAGCTACTTACAGTATACACATGAAATAATGACGTCTCACTTTGCCTTTATGAATTCGCAATGAAAGTTCTCTTATTTTACTAAATTAAAACGAAATTGGCGTAAATTACCGAGTAAAATAAAGAGATAAGACAAAAAAACTAACACAGATTTCAAATTTATAACCTGTGACGGTTACAGATTCGAGTTAATGCAAGACACTAGCAAACGTCACTAAACCACTTCACTTTTTATATTTACATTAAATGTACGACTTAAACTATTAAATTCACACTTAAAGGGCTTAATTTAACATTAATTATGATTAAATATGTAATAATTATAAGGGACCCGGCAAAATCAGCTGCTCATTCTTTGACAGCTCAGAGGCGTTTTTTTTTATATATTCACCCACAAACGGTTTTCGTGATTGTTCTGGCCATGTTAGAACATTTAATAACATCGATTCTGGTACAGTCGGCCGGTACAATCGCCCTCAGATAATATATATTGGAGCGGGCAGGGTGCTCACAAATATCCAAGCAGGCCTTAGATCGATATTCATCATCATCATCATCATCATCAGCCTATGATAGTCCACTGCTGAACGTAGGCCTCTCCTATTAACTATTAAACGCATTAGGAGGTAAATGCCCATAATCGCCACGCTGCTGGGCAAGCGGATTGGATTTCGCAGTAATGTGTCCACTATGATGACGCTGCTGCTCATCATCAATCTTTTATCAAATAGTGGTCAGTGACACTTCAATCCCTTAGTCGACTCGTACGACACCCGCAGGAGGAGTTGGGGTGGTGACAAAATGTATTCTTACTGCCGTCACCACACGGCTGATATTCACTCTGCAGGTATTTTTGAGCACTATGGCCGACATAGGTACTATATGATGACTTTTCTAATATTTTCGTTTTTGCTTACGTTCAGAAATGTGAAAGAACGAGTTGAAATCGGAGAACTGTAATCTTATTTAGTTCACATTCTCATTGAAAAAATATTTGTTAAAAACACGAGTTTGCCTTGCAGTTCCGTGGTATAAATTATATTATGAACTACTAAGATTATAACTAAAGTCATTATCCTCATCTCAGCCAAATTACGTCCACTGCTTGACATAAGCCTTTCCCAAGGATTGCCATTTAAAATTATATATATATCTCAATTATTTATTCAATAAAAAATCTGAGGTCTAGGGTACATTATATTTGTCACATACCGAAGCCTTCTTGGCTTAATTGTAAGTGATTTGTCGTACACTTTTGCTTCTTCTTAACTTAATATGGTTAGTAAATGCAGGTATCTAGTAACAATTTATAAAGAGACTTTTTAGAATTCTTTTACATTTAACAGCTTTATCTATGGTTTCTATTTTATTTAGTAACGCTACAGGTAAATCTTTAAAATACAATTAAATAATGTCGACCCAAATTACAGAACGGATTGTTAATAAACTGTCCGAACATCATCAAATATAATAATATTGTCATTGACCTTGTTAATTACCCGTTAGTGACAGTTTACAGGAAGTGACCCGCAAATCAATAGGTGACAGCGACGGCGGCGACACGGGACGTCCATTAAATGATTAGTGGCGCGGCGCTGACGCGGCGAGTTGCGGCTTTGTCTTAGGGCTGTGTAAGTGTGTGCTGGGACACTTAGCCGCACTTGCACAATCTAGGGGTAAGGGGGAACGATTTCTATACAAAACGCAATAATTTTATCATCATTTCACTGATGCCAAGTCAATAAAGCTAATTTATACTGCTCTTGTAAGAAACAAGCTGGAAGCGGCATCAATCGTTTGGAACCCTCATGAAACTGCATATATCCTACTACTTGAGAGGATACAAAAGGCGTTTCTCCGTTTCCTCTACAAAAAATGTTTGGGTATTACCCATTTTTATACACAACATCTTTTTTACTGGGTACATTAGGGTTTAACTCACTTGAGGTAAGGCGAGATCATAGACTAGGTACTTTAGCCTGCAGTATTCTGCGCGGGGACTGTGACTGCCCTGTGCTGGTGGCTCAGTTGCTGCGCCTTTATGCTCCCTCTCCTACTAGATTTCTTTTTCGACCTCGTCTGCGCAATTTGGTAGCAGTGCCATCAGCGCGAACAGTTTCTCGCCGAAAATCACCGCTTGTCCGGGCCCTTCACCTGATAAACTCACTCCTCGAATCGGCACCGCACTGTGATGTGTTTGCGAGTGGATGGCGGTACGTATGTAATGAATGCCTGAAGTTCTGTGAGACGATGAACGCACGGCCTTCCTCTGTGATGTGATAATTTGTTCTTACTTGTTTGCCAAGTGTATTATTGTATTTATTAAATTGTGTCTAAGTTTCACAGTGCCTTGGATCTCTGTAATGCTGTGAAATTGTATGTATAATAAAAAAAAATCCTCATCATATCAGCCGAAAGACGTCCAATGCTGAACATAGCCCCCCCCCCCCCCCTAATGATTGCCACAATGACCAGTCCTGTGCCACCCGCATCCAGCGGACTCCTGCGACCTGTCATGGTGGACACATTACTGCGTCGCCAATCTACTTCCCCAACGTGGACATTTACCTCCTAATGCTTGTACCTATACGCATAGTTAATAGGAGAGGTCTACGTCCAGCAGTGGACTGAGATAGACTGATGATAATGATGATATACCAAAGAAAAAATACCTATATATTGATTTAAACTTTCACGATTATCACTCATATTTTAAAGATAAACTGACAGGCTCTGCCTGCGACCACGGGTGTAACATCATGCCCGAAACGTCAGGATATAATTAAATGTAAGTTTACTTATTTATTTATTTATTCAGAAACAAACATTCACATGTGGTTACATTTGATACATTATAAACTATTACAATAGCAGACTTACAGTCTCCTTAATTAAATTAATAATGTAAAACAAAAAAAAACCTAAAAGGGTAACTAAATAATATGTGCGTCAGCGCAAACGGGAAGTCACCCCGCCACGGTGTCTAAATTGAACCTTATTGGAGAACCTGTAAGGGCCATTCCAAGCCAAGAGTCATGCATGACACAGTGCAACCAAGGTGCACCGACACACATGTCACTGAACTACGTAAGTAGGTAAGTTATTAAAAACAGAAAGATAACAATTTTAAAATGAAAAGTAAGTATTATAGTTTATAGTTATAGTTGTTGAATACATTACAATGATAACAGCTTGAAGCTACAAAGTGATTCATGGAAAACATTTATTTATTGATACATTTTCGTCATAGAGCCTACACGCTCTTCTAATGAAACCATGTTTTGCATAAGAGGTTTACGCGATTAAGACCCGTTTGTCTTTAAAATAAAAAAAATACCTAGTTTTACCAACGCTAAATATAACTCCATATTGACCTACCCAATCCGCAAGAAATCTCTCCCACGCTCAGATTTAGCGGATAGCTCCGCAAACATCGCGCCGCGTGAAACCGCGCGTGCCACCGCCTCGCGCCCACCGAACACAGGCTTTATTAGCTGTGACCTCCTAGGAGAGAATACATTTACGCGGAGTGGTGCCACGAGTTGGCAAGTAACGTGCATGTTGTTTCCTCTATACCTGCGACCGGTAGATGTACCGTGAAACGTAAGTTTACGCGATTAAGACCCGGTTGTCTTTAAAATATGAGATGTACCGTGAGTTGTAAAGTATGGCACTGTGGGCTTAGCACATGATTAGTGCGACAATATGTCGCCGAGAGATAAACTAGCCATCCCTCTCTTATTCATATAGTTAGTAAAAGATGGAAAATGTATCTCGCGGCGACATACTGACATACCAATGATGTGCTAAGCATACTGGTCTCACCGCGAGCTACTAAGCTGTGTATAAATACGAACAAAAGATACGCACTCCCGTGTAAATAAAAGAGACATAGCTATACTCGCCCTGATTTTAGCTATCGCCAACGGGCGAGTATCGCCGTATCTCTTCTACGAGAGTGCGTATCTTTTGTTCGTGTTTATAGCCCATAGTTCATAGCTTAGTAAAGGATACGTTAGGTTTTACTTGATGCGTAATGCATCCTATTATAGCACTCGCTCTGATAATTATATTGGAGCGAGCGCGATGGCCTGCATATAAAGGTGCATTCAAACCAAAAGAGCATTCGCTATTCTAACCCCCCACTCTACGAAATTCGATCGTTACCCAAAACGTGATTGGTTGATTTCGTAGAACGGGGGATAGAACAGCGAATGCTCTTTTGTTTTGAACGCACCTTTATATGGCGTGCAGCTTTTATGTTTTATTTGTTCATAGCTCGATACGTAAAGTCTATTACATAATTGTTCAGCTAACCTAAAGGCAGATTTAGACCAAATGAGCAAATGCTCATGCTATCCCCCACTGTACAAAAATCTTTCGTTACACAAAACGTGATTCGTCGAAATTCGTTGATTTCGTAGAGTGGGGGATAGTATGTATAAGCTAATATATTCGCTCGTTTGGTCTAAATCCACCTAAAGGTACTGGCAGAATACCAGGGATGCGGCTTGCCGCATCATTATCATCAGCACCTTTTCAAAGCCACATATGGCTTCATGCTTGTATTTAGTTAAGTCTCTGTTCTATTGTCAGTTTTAAGTTGCATGAATGTTTCATTTTGCTTTTTGTTTGAATTGATTTTGTTTGTTTTTATCTAAGCCATTGTATGTTGAGGGAATGAATAAATAATTTTATCTATCTATCATGCTTGCTTCATTCAGTGTGAGTGAGATACTAGTTGTGACGGCAGTAAGAATACATTTGTCACCACCCCTACTCCTCCTGCGGGTGTCGTACGAGTCGACTAAGGGATTGATCATTCTACAAGATTGATGATGGGCAGCAGCGTCATCATAGTGGACACATTACTGCGATCGCCAATCCGCTTGCCCAGCGTGGCAATTATGGGCATTTACCTCTTAATGCGTCTATACGCATAGTAGAGGCCTACGTCCATCAGTGGACTATCAGAGGCTGATGATGTGATGTGATGTGAAACAACCTTCAACCTTCCTGGTCAACTCATGGGAAGACTCCTGAAAGCCCTTAAGTAAGCTCCTCAAGAATTCAATCCACGTGTGCCGCGTTACGGCGACAAGTTGATTTCCGAACAATTGTGAAGAGTCGTTTTAGCTTCTAGTTCAGTAGGTTGTTTCCATCAGACATGAGCGAATAAAGCACTGTGAAGTAGCTCGAAGTAAAGATGCTTCATATATTAAAAACCGGCCAAGTGCGAGTCGGTATCGCGCGCGAAGGGTTCCGTACCATTATCAATTTATTATTAAAAAAATACAGTTAAATGAACCTACCTCAAAAATTATAGGAGATAATTTAATCAAACCGAAAATCGTTGATAGAGTTTATTAATTTGCATAACAATTTTTTTTTAATTCTATATCGCGTAGTTTAAAAAATAGAGGGGAGGACATATTTTTCAGACTTTGAGAGCTGATATCTCGAAAACGATTTGCTTAAATAAAAATGAGATTCATGAACCTTCACATAATTTTCAAAGACCTTTCTATTAATACCCAGCACGCGTATATACAACTAAAAATTTTATTCTATGCCTCAGTTACATGTATGGAGGGCCCCCACCCCAATGGTTTTTTTTTTACAATTTAGGATCATAATCCTGTAGCGGTTCATACAACACATATCCTTACCAAATTTCGTTACTGTAGCATTTATAGTTTCCGAGTAAATCGGCTGTGAGATGGACATGACGAATCTATAAGGGTTCCGTTTTTGCCATTTTGGCTACAGAATCCTAAAATGGCTGTTTAGCGAGGATATACTTATGTTGTGAATTGGTCATTTTTATTTCAATGTTGTCTTCCCAGATTATTAATATATTTTCTGCCCTCCGGCCGGCAAACAGCACTTTGCCGGCCGCTGCGCTAAACTATGTTGCCACCTGCCGGCTCCGTTGAGCAGAAAAATAGTATACACATCTCGGCCGTTAAATGGAAAAGCCTAGGATCACATGTTTGTCGGCCTCGGCTACGCCTCGGCCTACAATTATACGTCGTCCTTGATATTTCGCACTTCAACGGCCTTGGCATGTAATCTACTATTCCACTCTTTCGATTTTTCAAAAATTTGTGTCGCAATGTTTTTTCCATTCCGTTAAGGCTAATGCAATGGAAAGTTCGAACACAGTATGTATACTCGTATTTCGAGATACATTATTCTCCTATTACGATCGAAAAAGCTCAGGATTCCGCGTAGAAATTATTAAAAAAAATCCTATATTAACTTTGAAATTAATAAATATCTTGGGACATCACAAGCTGTAGCCGTACCAAGCGATGATATAATTATATAATACAAGTAGATAGATACATATAGATACTTACATAAACAGATAGCCATAACCAAGAAACAAATATTTCTGATAAATAAATACACAAATAATGCCCTCGCCGGGATTCGAACCCGGAATCTCCAGCTTCGTAGGCAGGGACACCACCAACAGGCTATGGAGGCTGACTAGGCTTTGGTCCAAACGTTGCCACCGAAGGTATGCGAGGTAGCTGCTAGGATGTGTGGCGTGGATGTGCAGGGTGCTCTTTATAAGCAAGGGTGGTGGGCAGAAGCCAACGTCAAAGTCAAAATATTCATTATTCAAGCAAGCTCATTAATAAGCATTTACAAATCGTCTGACACCATCAAGAGACAAAAAAAATCTACTACTGGCTTTAACCCAACACCGTTCCTGAGAAGAACCAGTAAGACACTCAGGTGCTTATTTTTTCAAAACAGTATAATAATACATCTTATTAAAATAACATGTGTTAAAGAATTTATTACATAAAAAATACTTTTATAGACATTTTAATAAAAAAACCTAACTTAAAAAGAGAGATAAAGAAAGGATAATAATAATAAACAAAATAATTATTATTGTAAAAGGTCACAATATTATTATGCATCTATATCTATACTAGAGATGTAAAGACCTCTAGTTGTCAGAATAAAGAAAAAATAAGATTTAGAGATGTAAAAGCTCTCTAAACGTCATGATTTTAATAATAATAATGAAATAGAAAATTAACAATTTAGTGAAAATCACAAAGCAACTATTCTTCACTACATAGTATAAAATAAAGTCACTTTTTCTGTCCCTATGTCCCTTTGTACGCTTAAATCTTTCAAACTACGCAACGGATTTTGATAAGATTTTTTAAGATTTTAATAGGTAGTAGTTTAGGTTAGTAATTCAAGAGGAAGGTTTATATCGACGCTGGTAAGGAGAAATTGGATAAGCGACACTTTTGAAGATATTGAGTTATACACACCGTTAAAATCGGCAAATTCTGCGCCGAATGAGCTAGGTTTCGTATCCATCTGACAACTTTTGTGTCGCTTATCCCATCGGTGATTTAGAGAACTTTCGATCATTTTTTACTACTAAACGACTTGGTTTTTGACAACTTTTAAGAAAATGGAGATTAGATAAAATGTAATTCAACATAATGAATCTTGGATTATTTTACCTATTTGTCATGCCAGGTTAAATTTTACTTGGATATTTTTGCTGTGTAACAACTAATCATCACTTGTGGGTTAGCTATTTCTACCTGACTGTATGATATGTTCTCATGTCGTTTGGACAATTTTACCTTTATCTTAATTTAAAATTAAAGACGGTTAGACAATATTACTTAACTATGATATCTGAACTATTGGCGTTTATCTATTTTTACCCCTACATTTATTTATGAACCATATGTCGCTTAGGTATCCCTTTTTACCTGAATTTACATTAGAATACTACTGTCACTTATCCTAACTTGCATGAATGAAATGTCAGTAAAAAAGTTAGCAACAATTTGCATACATAAATGTCTGCCATTTTATTCTTTGTTACGTTATGTAGAAATATTTGCAGAGGGGTTGTCCTGTCAATTTTTACTCTGCGTTAAATAAAATGTTTTTGGAACTTTAATAAATAAAAATAAAAAAAGAAATAGGTACTAACTAAAACTATTTTTTCAGTGTTATCATAACGTAATACGATGGATAAACATACCAACAGGTACGGTTGTTAAAAGTAGATAGTTTTCAAGTGCCTCGTTTGTAGGTAGGTACTAACTATTGGTGGCTCAATAACGAGTTATCCATGTTGATTTTGCATCGAGAGTCAAAAATACATGATGCATGATGCAACCCTTAAATGCATAGTGATGTATCACTATGCATTTAAGGGTTAAAATAAAGAATGAAATAAAGAAGGAATGATGATGATAAAATAAGAATAAGGGTTAAATATAAAGAAATGATCTCAAATAGAAAAACAAAATATATTTGTTTTTAATACTTCACAATAACTATTACTTACTCACATTACTTACCTACTTTTTGGAATAAAGTTATAAAAATACCTAAAACAGTGTCTTTCTTTTTTCATGTGTAAGTAAATTCGTTTACTAGTCACGGAATGTTACTCTTGTAATAGTTTCTTATTTTAAGTATGTGGATATTTCTTACTGATATATTTATGCTATTTTTTTCAATTTATATATTTTTACCCGAATATAAAATAAGCCACATCGGCAGTTAGATAATTTTAACATGATGAATTTGTTATGTAAGTCTCGGGTGGACTTTTTTACCTTCCTTATTTCTTTTACAACGTGTTGGTTAGATAATTTTACCTGAATCAATTTTTCCGACCATTTTGCTTAAGCGACAGTAAATCCTTAAATAACACTTGAATATGTTAAATAATTAAAACATCACATAGAAAACATATTTATGTCCATAAATAGTGCTTCAATTGTCCTCCTAATTCATTTTAATGATTTTTTTTCGAAAATCTCGGCGGTTTTTTGCCTCTCCTGTAAAGTACGCACTGTGTCGCTTATCCAATGTCTCCTTTCCAGCGTCGATATGTAGGTATAGTACCCGTGCAAAGCGGGTCGCTAGTATTATATAAAAGACAACAGCCAATACCTATTTAAACATGACATCACAGTAAAATAAACTCAAACATTAAATTAAACAAGCGAAGAGCATAACGCCTTTCCATAACTCCATATATATATGCCCAACCCAACAGGGTTGTAATGTCTCTGTACAGATAGTTATGAACCCTTCGACTGGTACTTATTAACTTGGCTGAATAAGCCTTCAAAGACATAACACCGAGTCAATACGATACGCCAATTAATTGGTTTATAACTTGTATTAGACGTCCCTGGAGTCGGGCGCGCGCGAGCGTCGGTGCCGCCGCCCAGTGTAGGCCGATCTTTATGTTGTATTTTACTATAAAAGGTTAAATACTATCCCCCTTATTCATAAACGTTTGTTAACTTAACAAGCCGCTAGTTATTATTTGTCCCTTTCGGTCATAACAATGTGTCCATAAGAGCAAAAGAGACAAACAATTATTAGCGGCTTGTTAAGTTAGCAAACGTTTATGAATAAGGGGGTAAAAAAAATATTACAGGATCTCAATTTACACATAATAAACCCGCCGCAGGCTTCGTCAAGATGCTACAAAATTGAATCAGCAAAAAGCTTCGTCATACTCATCAATCGCAATATCCGCAACAGGCTTCGTCATTACAACACAAGGTTAAAACATACTACACTTTGCCAGAGCTTTAGATTAGGATATTGTTTGACATTTGTGTAGGTATGATTAAATTTTATAATTTTTCATTTATTTTTACTGACGCTGCATTATCTTGTAATGCTAATGTTTTTTTTTTGTTTTTTCTTTCTGTTGTTTTTATTTTTGTATTCTTGTGCCTTATGCTGACTTCAATTGACATTTGTTTTTCTATTATTTGACATAGGTTTTAATATTAGCCTTGACATTACCAGACATGCAATGTCGTATTTTGTAAAATTGTATTTGCATGCATTCTTATGTTTTACTGCAAATCAACTGAATTGATTGATTGACTAGTTAAGGAGGTACCCGTTTTTTAGGGTTCCGTAGCCAAAATGGCAAAAACGGAACCCTTATAGATTCGTCATGTCCGTCTGTCCGTCTGTCCGTCTGTCACAGCCGATTTACTCGGAAACTATAAATGCTACAGTAACGAAATTTGGTGAGAATATGTGTTGTATGAACCGCTACAGGATTATGATACTAAATTGTAAAAAAAAACATTGGGGTTGGGGCCCTCCATACATGTAACTGAGGGATAGAATTTTTTTTTAGTTTCACATAAGCGTGTGGGGTATTAATAGAAAGGTCTTTGAAAATTATATGAAGGTTTATACATCACATTTTTATTTAAGCAAATCGTTTTCGAGATATCAGCTCTCAAAGTCTGAAAAATGTGTCCCCCCCCCCTCTATTTTTTAAACTACGCGATATAAAATTCTGAAAAAAATATATGTTATGCACATTAATAAACTCTATCAACGATTTTTGGTTTGATTAAATTATCTCCTATAGTTTGTGAGGTAGGTTGATTTAACTGTATTTTTTTAATAATAAATTGATAATGGTACGGAACCCTTTGCGCGCGAGTCCGACTCGCACTTGGCCGGTTTTTTATTTCTAGTTTTATTATACCACTTTGTTGGCATGATTAATATATGTATACCTGTACCAAATTGCAGATTTTTAGTATTAACGGCCACTGAGCTACATATGCTACGGACAGACAGACAGACAGACGGACAGACGGACAGATGGACATACGGACATGGCGAAACTATAAGAGTTCCGTTTTTGCGATTTTGGCTACGGAACCCTAAAAAGTGAAGAAATGTGGCTGACTGTGAAACATGTTCTAGATATATTTTTATTTTTAGATTAGCCGTGTGGTGACGGCAGTAAGAATACATTTGTCACCACCCCAACTCCTCCTGCGGGTGTCGTAAGAGTCGACTAAGGGATTGAAGTGTCACTTACTATTATTTAATAAAAGATTGTTGATGGGCAGCAGCGTCATCATAGTGGACACATTACTGCGATCGCCAATCCGCTTGCCCAGCGTGGCGATTATGGGCATGTACCTCCTAATGCGTCTATACGCATAGTTAATAGGAGAGGCCTACGTCCAGCAGTGGACTATCATAGGCTGATGATGATGATGATGATGATGAGATTATTAAAATGTATGTGAACTTAAGGTCTAATGTTTTACGCAATAAAACCAAGATTGTGCATGATTATGGAAGAATGCAAGTTTTTAGGTTTGGTTTGGTTATAGATCGATTATTGTTTGACTGCAAAAATCTTTAGTACAACAATAGTGGTACCTAATTCATTTTGGCTCTTTTGTGTGATATATGGCGTGTTTTAATTGTTATAAATATGCCGCTAACCAATTGCGAATATAAGTTCATACAGGCTTTGGAGATCGAACGTTGATCGCGTGTAAAAGTTCTTCAATTTATGTACACGTTAAAATAATAATATGTATTGTAAAATAATACCTTTTAAAGTACAAGGTACAAAATGTAAATTTAATTTTAGTGTTCGGCAAGCTTCAGTAATAACCGCGGGTTCGGTTACAGCCAGCGATCCGTTTCGCTCACTTCCAATTTCTAATTGCTAATTTAGACTATTTTAACAGTAATAGACATTTTAGTTGCTTTAGGTATGAATGACAGTAAAATTAATTTACAATATCGTTATCGTTAAAGCTAAAACTGTACAGGGTGACCTCGGAGACCTGGTTTACAGGTGATCTGTTTTACATTTTTTGAACTTTATTAACAACTAGCAACTGAATGCTCAAATATTTGTTGTTTGTTATTTATTTTTCTTTTAACGGTGCTTTCAGTATGTTACGAGTAAAGGTCTCTGCCCACTAGACCGTACCATACCATGACCGTAGCATGAACGTATCAGACAAAAAACTATTCTTTGTATTGAAAAGTATGAGACTATTGCCCACTAGGACGTTCCGGCGCCGGCCAACACGGTCTCATACTTTTCAATACAAAGAATATTTTGTCTGATACGTTCATGCTACGGTCATGGTATCGTACGGTCTAGTGGGCAGAGACCTTTAAACGGTTTACGAGAGACTATTGCCCACTAGGACGTTCCGGCGCCGGCCAACACGGTCTCATACTTTTCAATACAAAGAATATTTTGTCTGATACGTTCATGCTACGGTCATGGTATCGTACGGTCTAGTGGGCAGAGACCTTTAAACGGTTTACGAGTTTCATTAGTAAATTATATTCCCTCTTTGAATCGGATTTTATCATTAATTACATAAAAAATAAATCTATTAAAGCGGTTTTCTATGAAAAGATTGACTTTAGAAAAAAACTTTCTTAAGGAACTCTTATTATCTTTGAAAGACCTATTCAACGATAGCCCCCAGTAATTACAAGATTACAGTAAAATATAAAAAATACCCACTTTACTAGTACGGGAGCTACCCGAAAAAAATGCTTTTCTATATTTTATACCAAATTGCAAATTTCTAGTACTAACGGCCAAGGAGGTATGCTGCGGACAGACAGACATGGCGAAACTATAAGAGTTCTATGAAACTAAGTTTACTATGAAACCCTAAAAAGGATTAACTACCTGCGGCAGTGTTGTACTCACAGGCACTTGAAGGTATAAAGGCTAGTCGACTAAAAAGCTACCCTAACATGTAACACTCACAAAGATTTCCTAAGCGTAGCCTCTCGTCGAGAAAAGCCGATTGCCACACAATAGCACCGACGCAGACTTTATCATACGAATGGCCCAGCGACATGTGCTAAAAGGGTCGGCTAGTGGTGGTTTATCCTTATAGCAAACTTCAAATATCGTAAATTTCGAGTATCTTTCTCAGTCATTCCAATTATGACTTCGTGGGAGTGACGGAGATCGATGCGTGAAATTATACGAATTTCGAAATTCGCGGTAAGGATAGTGTAGAGGTGGACTTTTATATAAATAGTCATATTTCTCTCGATTGCAGATTACTCTGCCGAGTTTTATAAATGTTTTACTCACGATGACGGGTGGATTAGTTCAAAGTAACATGTAAAAAACATGACAATTCGAACCAAGCCATAATAGGTAATATATTTAAGTTATACGTCAAGAAACAGATCATTTAATAAAGGGGAGGGTCACAGACGTCATATATTATATACCATAGATCAAGCAAACGTATCTACTTAGCGTGTCAAATGAACTCAGTAAAATCTACTGAGTTGTCTGTCTTAAATCGCAGCTTGCAGCTTTCGGGCGTCAAATTTTGTAAGTTGAAGTGAACAAAAACATTAATAATGCCTCCTTAAGTAATATAAACTGCAACAACACAAACAAATATGAATACTCAATTGCCTGGGACATATTTAAAATCATAGGCAAGTAACAACTTCAGTACAAAATCTGACACGCTCGGCCGCCATACAAATTAATAAACTTGTTTCTTCTATCCAAATCTAATTCTGTGGCCGATCTGATATATCAAGTGGTGCCTGTAGGTCCTTAAAAATACTTGAGAAAGTATTATATGTAATTCTGTTATCAGAGGAAGGAAAAATCATGAAAAAAGGAGTTTTATAAATAAAAACAAGGGCATAAGACCGATAATGGGACGAAGCAGGAAATGGCAGAAATTTATCACTATTATTATCCATTATTTGGAGGAAGTTCCTGATAAAAATATGACAAAGAATTTTTTGCCGTTCATGGGCAGTCAGTGTTGGGCCCCTAAATATAAAACTTCGAAGGAAAGCCGCGAAATAAAGTAAATATGAAGCAAGTTTTATGTCACAAAAGTAAATGATGTCGTAATATTGTTTTTCACCATACTTGCCTTCTAAGGGCGCTATTGTTTGCATGCATCGGGAGTAATAGAAATGTGAAATTCTGAAGTTAAGGAACCTATTTCCCTAGGGAATTTCACTTTTCTATATTATATATATGTTGTCTCGTAACTTATTTTTTTGTCCGCAAGTGTGATGAAAAACATTGTATTACATGACACCCTGTATTATCTGATGATATCTACTTATTTATATACGGTTAAAAACGGTATAAATATCTATTTACCCCTTTGTTACACTTTGTAAAATGGAAGCGTTCTTGTGGCCTCGGCGATCTGCTGACGATACAAATCTCCAGTATTTATTGTTCCGGCAGGCTTGTAAGTGATTTGCTCCGACCGATCTCTCTTACCATGGATTTTAAACACAGAATACTGTATTTAAGATAAAAAATTTAGTTTAATTATAAATATCGATATTTTCAAAAAATGTCTCGATAAGGCACTGGTCTCACAGCGAGCTACTAAGCTATGAACTATCGTCATCGTTTCCCCCGATCGTGATAGCTGGTAGCTTATTTTTACATGGAAGTGCGTATGTTTTGTTTGTGTTTTAGCGGATAGTTAATTCATAGCTTAGCTTAGGAAGTCGCAGGAGATAAAAGCTAGTATCAAATTGTTTTTTTTTTTTGTTATAAATATTAAATACTCGTAATTTTAAATAAATAAACATCTTGGGACACTACTACTGCCCAACTCCACTTTACACTTTACTCCGATGTCTTGCACGTTCGTGCCACCCTACTGCAATGCTAACCTAGCGTGGTGATAATGGGCATTTACCTTACAATGCGTCCATAGGTACTCGTAGGTGATACGAGTAAGAGAAGCTTTTGACCAGTAATGGTAAAAGTTCAACGAATTTTGATAACTATTTAAGGTACACCCGGGTAAGATCGGACTATTTTTCGGTGAGTTGAAAGGATGTCACAAATAAAATCATAAATTTATTCTCACTAACTTTTACCTGCAGATGTGTGATGTACGTAATAAACAAGAAATCAAGTTTTCAACATAAATTTATTTGATGCCGCTCAACCTTAGGAGTAATCGACACTCAATCTTTCATTATTTTTTTTTTTCAATACACCCAACCGAAGACCTTCTTAGCTTAAGATCGGACTAGTAGGTATCTAATACCAGTGCGTAGTTTCCTGTTAAAGATCGGATTTCCAAAAAATCTCCGAAAAATTCACTTTTTTTTAAACGTTCATAGCTCACGACTGAGCAGTTGCTGCATACTCTTCTTCTTTGTCGATATGCTCTTGGCAGAGCAGTCGTGGTCACGTCATGTCGAACGTTTTATTATTCTGCGCCAATTATCCCTGGCCGACGCTTCTCTTGCACATGTGTTAAGGGGAGTATTGGTTAAAGTTGAAATTTGGTCTGTCCAACGCATCGGAGAGCGTCCTCTAGACCTGTTTCCGTTGACTCTTCCCTGAACAACAAGTCTCTCTATGGCATGCTCTCCACGTCGCGTAACGTGTCCAAAGTACCTCAATATACGGGCTCTGACAATGGAAGATAGCCTCTCTTTCACCTTAAGCTCTTCAAGTATGGAGACATTCGTGCGACGCTCTGTCCAGGATATCTGTAGCATTCGCCTCCAAACCCACATTTCAAGTGCGTCAATTCTTTGCCTCTCTCGCTCTTTGACGGTCCATGTCTCGGCACCATACAATAAAATAGGAAAAATCAGAGAGCGTACTAACTGGACTTTGGTATTTTTGGTGATATTCCTGTCACGCCATATCCTGGCCATCTTTTCCATAGCTGATCTTGTAATAGCTATCCGCCTTTTTATTTCATGTTCCGAACCTCCAGAATTAGTAACAAGTGATCCCAGGTATATATATGATTCTACGACTTCACAATTTGCAATCTCGACTATATCAGGAGCATTGTTTTGACTTCGATCGATAATCATCATTTTTGTTTTTAGTCGGTTTATTTTGAGACCAAACTGGAGGCTGGTGCGCTCAACACGGTGTAGCAATTCAGCAATGTTCTCCCTGCTTGTTGCTATTAACGTTGTATCGTCAGCGTATCGGAGGTTTGATATATTTTTCCCGCCAATCGGGACACCATCGGTCCAATCCTCCAGAACTACCCTCATAATATGTTCCGTATAAATATTGAACAAGAGGGGTGACAAAATGCAACCTTGCCTGACTCCTGCAGAAGGATGCAGTAGTTGGGAAGTGGTATTATCCACTCTGACCGAAGCAGAACCATACTCGTAAAGAGTTCTGAGGACATGTACCAAGTGCTTAGGAACACCCATATCCACGAGTGTCTTCCACAATTGTGGCCATCTAACAGAGTCAAATGCTTTCTGGAAATCAACGAAGCATAAGAAAGTTGGTCTGTTGAATTCTTTTGCTTTCTCTATTATTTGGCGCACAATTAGGATCTGTTCTCGCGTGCCTTTTCCCCTAACGAAGCCGGCCTGTTCTGGTGCTATTTCCTTTTGGATATAGGCCTTTAACCTTTGATTTACTATGTGAAGTAGAATTTTGCTTGCATGGGGTATGAGCGCTATAAGACGATAGTTACTGCACTTTGTTGTAGAGCCTTTTTTATGCAATGGTATGAATACTGAATGGGCCCATTCTCTTGGCCACACTCCACCCATCCAAATCCTGTTACATATAATGTGGAAGATGTCCACGCCAAAGCTGCATACTAGCGAGAGCATAATATTGCCAGTGAGGAAAAAAATACTACTATTTTAGTACCTAGTTATTGCGGTCATCCGATCTTACATTAGATCCGATCTTAGTCGGGTACACTCGAGTAAGATCCGATCTAATGTAAGATCGGTTATTAAGTATAACTAGATTCGCCAAACAAGTTGTTTTACATCGTACACACTTACAGTAGTCGTACCATGAGTTGGAAAGTAAAGGATACGTTAGGCTATACTCGATACATAAATCATTCTACCGCACTCGACTTAACATATTGGACTGAGCGCTTTACGCATCGAGAAAAACGCTCCTGAGCGCTTTACGCATCGAGAAAAACGCTCCTGAGCGCTTTACGCATCGAGAAAAACGCTCCTGAGCGCTTTACGCATCGAGAAAAACGCTCCTGAGCGCTTTACGCATCGAGAAAAACGCTCCTGAGCGCTTTACGCATCGAGAAAAACGCTCCGGCTCGCTCGCACCAATAAGCAAGTACGAGCGGGATGGATCAAAAATAATCGCGCGACTGCGACCATATATAACATGGACGTCTAACGCCAGCTCGAAAATGCCCCCAAAAACAATTGTTCAATTGTGCCAAGATGGGCAGGACATAGCGCTTTTCTTAACACCGCGTATATTTCGGCGCAACATCTTTGACAAATGTTTATAGAATATAGCCAATCAAAAGTTTGATGGACCAATCACAACTAGTTTTAAATGGCGGTTTAAATTTTTATAGGTTGACATTCAAATTCATTACCGTGATGCATTGAAGAGGGGGTGACACTAAACTTGTCAACTAAAATTTAGGCCCGTTTTTGATAGGCAATTTAGTATGGAGGGTGGCTTCCATGTTTTATTTGTTCGTAGCCGCGCGATAATAACGTAGCGGCATCCCAAGGTAGGGCTACTGGTCTAATATCGCGTTTGACGACAAAATGAACGCACCCTTGTCACGGCTCCCGGCTTGTTCATTTGCGTCTGACGAAGATTTATAATTAATCTGTACGCTTACTAAGTACAGATTCTGTAACAAGGCAAATTTGCATTTATATTCATATTTAATGTGGTAGAAATGCCTGAGAGACCGAATAGAAATAGGCAGTTTGAAGTACATTTAACAATATATATTGTATAAAGCTGCGACCATGTATAAACTAAACATGGATGGACGTTAAAGGCAAGCCTAAAAATTTGAGACAGCCTTTCATAACGGTTCACTATTGTCTTGTAGAATTTTATTTGTCGTAAATTCGATTCGCAATGTAATTTATGGCAGACGTGTCATTTGGCAGAAACACCTCCAGTATCTGGGGCACGTTTCTCGAACGTTTGTAACTTGTAATACAACTGGAAGCCTCTTTTTAACACTATTAATTAGTTGGACTTGTAGTACAAGTTACAAGCTTTCGAGAAATATTAGGCCCCTGGCATGAGTAATTTCGCAGATTTTTCACATTTCATAATGTTACATTGGCATAATGACGATGCACATAAGTCTTCTAAAGGTGCGTTCAAACCAAAAGAGCATTCGCTATTCTAACCTCCCACTTCACGAAATTCGATCGTAACACAAAACGTGATTGGTTGATTTCGTAGAATGGGTGATAGAACAGCGAATGCTCTTTTGGTTTAAACGCACCTTAAGCGAATAGTAATGTCGCAGAAAATATTATTGCACAATATTTAGGTGGCATAAAGTTATGAACCCAAAGTCGCCCCCCAATTTTACTTTAGGGTCGCAGCTCTAACGTAACCTAACTCAGTGATCTGGCCAAAGTTATCGGTTTTGAGCCCATGTACCATTTTGTTGCAGTTATTCCTCGTATTTTCAAATTGAAGCTCCGCTCGGTCCTCTATTTGTGGCCACAACACAAACCTAACCTAATCTCCAGTTTTCGGTTCTAACGTAACCTAACCCAGTAACCTGGCCCACTTTTCTGCTAGCTGAAAACAATTATTCCACTTTAATAGTACCTATGCTATAGGATTATTATAGGACACAAAATTCTGCTAAAGCAAGATCGTTCAAATTAACATCTGCTAAATAATGTGCTGCGATGTATGTCCTATGCGTGGTAATATACAGTGTGTTAACATGATACTGGCTTTTATTGAAACCGAGGGATGCGATGCAGATTTTTAGCCAAACCGTGAACATTATTCGATTCTAAATGCTCATTTCAAAAGTTTCTAAAAAAAATTAATTGGGAAGCAATGTACTGCAAAATGAATCGTTAATATGCACCTGACAATGGCAGATCACAGCCACTAAGAGCGCACAACACGCGTTACATTGATCGTTCGGAGGAAATAATAATTAATTGTACAGTCAACTTCATTATTTTTTGATGATCAAACGAACTTACCAAGTGAAGTTCGATCACAATTATGTGAGCAACTTCATTCGACGCGATTTAAGGTTTACATATTGTAGTAGCGCCCCACGCATCAGCCTTGCACGGTGTTTAAAGGTTTTTTTTTTTTTTTTTTATGTTAGCAACACTAAAAACATTCCCACTTTCTTTCACCCCCTCTATCGGGGTTCCATAATCGGCTCACTGACTGCCTCGTTCGAATCATTTTGTTTACAGTATTAATGTTGAGAATTTATTTCACTTTTTGTTATAAGTGGGTAGGGTGACCTTAGACAAAACTGTCCTTTAATATTGAGGGTGGGTTGTTATAAATCGCGTCGAATGAAGTTGCTCACATAATTGTGATCGAACTTCACTTGGTAAGTTCGTTTGATCATCAATTATATTTCACAACTTCATTCTTTGCGATTTAAGGTTTACATATTGTAGGATGTTCAGAGCACAAATGTGAAATAAATGTCAAACGCAGAGACGAAACGTAAAATAAACAGTAAAGGTACTCTCAGAACAGCAAATCTTTTATTAGGTAAGTTTAAAATAAACTAAAGAGTTTTATTCTTATTTTTATTTAGGTATTTAACATTATGCTAATCATGGTTATTATAAAATTTATGAATTATTTTTATTTTACAGGTTTTTTGACGATGACGACAAATATCTTAGCAAATTGATTGCAATCATCTACAATTTCATTATTATGAAACTAGGCAAAAATAAAAGAAAAAATCGCTTCAACTGGCAATTTTGCGTATTATGTCTACACTGACAACGAACTTGTTGGCTATACCAACATAGAAGTGGCAGAATGCCTAGTGCTATACTGTGCAGTGAACATATATGTGTTGATACCACTATTGTGAAATCCAGCGACTCAATATTTGCGACGAGTCTTTGGCATATGTTTTTTTTTTTTTTTTGTAACTGATAAATAAAGTGTCTATGTTGAAACCGCAAAGTGAATTAGTTATTATTTTAGTAGGTACGTCTGTATACATTGAGATGACAGAGTTCTAGTTTCTCGTTAAAAAATGGAAGTTAATATCGGTTGTGTACAATTCCGCCGAGAATTTTTATTATAAATTTCGGAAGTAGTTGTACTTCTGTGTGTGTGTCAATATTTTGTGTTCGGATCAATATAAAGATTTGTACAGTGTGCGGTAGCCACGGCCAATAAAATAAGTTTCTAGATCTTCATTAGGCCATTCACGTGTCAAAAAATTTAGCATCTCGCTAGAATCTGTTTTTTCCAATAATGACACCGCATATCTATAATTATTAATAGTTCCATATTTGAATCAAATATTTGGATGGAGTTGTATGGATTCTGAAACCAATAACTTTTCAAAGAATGGAAGCCAGGGTTGTGTTGGCCAATGCATTTTTAAAATGAAGTCTGTTAACTAAAGCGAATGAAGGAAATGCATAAAAAGTTTTAAGTTCTTCTGGAAAAGCGTTACTTTATTATTATATTTTTATTGTAAAAGCGTATTTGAGGCATTTTGTTTTTAATCGGCTTGCAAATAAATCTACTTCCGGTTCAACAAGTATTTGTTTTATTTGTTTATAGGCATAATTTCCTAACTCCCATCCAGTCGCTAAATTATCTACGAGATAATTGATCAGCGTGTATATTTTTCTTAGTGTTTATGTATGAAGCAAAAAACATAATTTCACAATTGTATATATTGTGGACAAAAACATTTTTAAGCCAAAAACGTGCTACTATTATCTAATCTTTCCAATAACAGTGTGCTTCTTTACCAACGTTGAAAGCTCCCCAGCCAGTAGTGGAAGCATTAGAAAATAATTATTATTGCTTGAAACTGATTTTAACCTGAAGGGATTAAATTTTAGTTATGTCCACCACATTTGCAGAGGTACGAAGACTACATAATTTTGCGATATTCCGTAATTTGTACTTTATTAACTTCTGACGACGGGACGGTGGTCTTAATTGCATATAATATGTTTCGAATTGAATATAAATAACAAGATATAAATAACTCTTTGCATCCAAGGTATTCATAAACTAGTTTTAGAATCCTTGTAAATACGTACGGTGATCATGATTAAACCATCGCTAAACAATTAAATTCATATAAAATATCCAACATAAATTGGAGATAATATTTTCTGTGTGGTTCGTAAATGGGTATTAAATAATACGCATCTTATAAGTCTATTGGAGACACATGTAACAATTATTTTTTATTAATTTTGAAGCTGTGTGGTAATCTTCCATTTGAAAATGTGGTGGTTTTTACAAATGTATTCATACATTTTAAATTTAATATATCTATATTATTAACAGTAAGGGTACAATGTCACTTCTGTTAGCACATTTTAGTAAGTATTAAATACGTGTAACAGAAGATCCAGCAAGGAATTTGTTGGTGTGATGGCGTTGATTTAACACTTTGAGCGCGGGGAACTCTCGAGGGGAGTTCTCTGTGGGAGGTCAATTTTTGCTACAAAGCGGAAAAAATCACGGGATCGGCTATGAGCGTAGCGCGTAGCACTCGTCCGCAATGAGATTGTTAACAGTTTATTAATAGACATATTGTAATCAAGTTTTTCTTGTTCATATTTAGATTATTAGGTAGAAATAGGAGGTGATAATGATAAAATAGATATCTCTTGACCCTCCATGATAAAATAACGGGATCACTAGTTGACCAGGACCCTGAGTTCTGACCAGGAGCGAGAGGAGTGCAGCAGACGTCCAGTGTATTGTACCTCGTGTGTTATTGTTTCTGCTCGTATATGCGAGGCGTGCGCACGCGCTCGCGGCCCCTGCGGTAGCAGGCGCTGTAGCTGGCGGCGGGCGACGGCGCCGGCGCGGGCAGCGCTGCGGCACGATGGCGCCCTGCATCCGGCGAGGGATATGTCGTGTTACGATGCAGATCTCTGACGGCGGTGTCTATTCTTCATGATGAAATTTTCTTTATTAAATAAATTATACAGTTAATGTGTATCTTTCTTTTAAATGTATTAACGGTCTACGCTTTAGCTTATTAGACACGTTTTTGCCGAACAAAAATTTGTCTCGCTCTGCATTATTTACAGTAACTTATCCTTTAAATTAGCATTTATTGCAGAAATGCCAAAATTCCTTCTCGTTTTTGTCTGTGTAAAATGAGAATCGCATAGAAAACGACATGCGTCGCTTACAGGTTTGAGAAGGGGTATGACTAGAAGGTGGCAATTGGCCATATATGACCTTCTTCAGCTAGTTTGTCCAGTCAATTGACGATTTCCTCGTCCAATTTTATTTCCTCGAGCGAGAACGGTGTGCATTCAGTGGGTACATTCTGGTGTCGATGACCGGTTGACGTGCCAAGTTGAAAAGATGTCGTGCGTACAGAATCTGAGCTGGGCTGTGCTGATAGTGCTCGTGTGATGATCCCAAAATTGGAGATACAGGCGTACATAGCTAAATTGTTAGCTAGTTTGGCGTAACAGTACCTTTGTATGGTTAACCTTTAAACGTGACAGAGGTGGGTCCACACTTGTGACATTTTGCCGAACATTATTCCGTGACCGTAACAGTAACACGTGTCAGTACCGTTAATGTGGACGTATTTTGTACGCGAACAATTTGTTACAAGTTGCAGTACGGCACAATCCATTCCGAACACTCAAAGAACTGTTTTGACACAGACCATGTATGACCAGTCTGCAGGACAATGTATGGAGTTACGATCTACTAACCGGGCCTAGTGTGGACGCTGGTCTGTGTACTGTCACGCATCGAAGTCACGTGTTACGGGCCGATCCATCTCGAGTCGGTTTTCTTCAAATCATGTTCGCTAGTTTCCCCGACCGGTGACGTGACCCCGACACGTCCCCATTTGCATTTATGACACGCGTACAAGTACGCCAGATGACACAGACACAGCCATGGGCTAGGAATGGATCACGTCGTGACCTGTCCGGCGGTACGTCCCCCGCCCGCACCTCGCCGCCGCCTCGGTAGTCCATCATTCATTCACGGAATAAACGCATAACTATAAACATCGGTAAATGACAACCAACGACCGACTCTTGTACCGATGTCATGCCACGCAGTCTGGTTCGCCAACGTGCGTCTACACTTGTGACATTTCATCGTACACGGTGTGTAACCGTGTCAGCACGATCACGGAGCGTCCACATTGAGCGTAACATGTTCTGTTGCAATGTCACGTAGTCCGGTCCGTCGTATTGTTACAAGTGTGGACCCACCTTAACAGCCCCATTTGGCACTACGCACACGATTAAGTTTTCCTTTTGTTTCTATTTTTAGCATCAAATAGACATTTTACATTTCATTTCATCAGCGTTGTAGAAACTGGATCTTGCTGAAATTCAGCAGTAGCTACATATTCGGACAGTATCTGCCCGATTTGGCAGTAACGCATCAGTGTTGCAGAAACTCTGCGTTGCCGAAACTGGGCCTTGCGTTGTAGAAAACTGCGTTGTAGAAATTCAGCGTCAGCTATTGTTAGCTAGTTTGGTGTAACAGTACCTTTATATGGTTACTGGTTTAGTCTTAAAACATGAGTAGCATGACAGTATCTGCCCGGTTTGGCAGTAACGTATCAGCGTTGCAGAAACTCGGCCTTGCGTTGTAGAAATTCAGCATCAGCTATTGTTAGCTAGCTTGGCGTAACAGTACCTTTGTATGGTTACTGGTTACCCTTTAAGCATGACAGTATCTGCCCTGTTAGCAGTAACGTATCAGCATGGCAGAAACTCTGCGTTGTAAATATTCTGCGTTGCAGAAACTCGGCGTTGCAGAAACTCGGCGTTGTTAGAAACTCGACGTTGTTAGAAACTCGACGTTGAAGAAAACTCGACGTTGAAGAAAACTCGGCGTTGCATATATTCGGCGTTAGCTATTGTTAGCTAGCTTGGCGTAACAGTACCTTTGGGCTACTTGTTACCCTTTATGCATGACAGTATCTGCCCTGTTAGCAGTAACGTATCAGCGTTGTAAATATTCTGCGTTGCAGAAACTCGGCGTTGCAGAAACTCGGCGTTGCAGAAACTTGACGTTGAAGAAAACTCGACGTTGAAGAAAACTCTGCGTTGAAGAAAACTCGGCGTTGCATATATTCGGCGTTAGCTATTGTTAGCTAGCTTGGCGTAACAGTACCTTTGGGCTACTTGTTACCCTTTAAGCATGACAGTATCTGCCCTGTTAGCAGTAACGTATCAGCGTTGTAAATATTCTGCGTTGCAGAAAACTCGACGTTGAAGACTTTAAGCATGACAGTATCTGCCCTGTTAGCAGTAACGTATCAGCATTGTAAATATTCTGCGTTGCAGAAAACTCGACGTTGAAAACTTTAAGCATGACAGTATCTGCCCTGTTAGCAGTAACGTATCAGCATTGTAAATATTCTGCGTTGCAGAAAACTCGACGTTGAAGACTTTAAGCATGACAGTATCTGCCCTGTTAGCAGTAACGTATCAGCGTTGCAGAAACTCTGCGTTGTAAAAACTCGGCGTTGAAGATAACTCGGCGTTGAAGAAAATTCGGCGTGTTGCTTGACGTGCGAAGGCTTGAGCACGGAAACGTTGAATGATTCGAACGAGGCAGTCAGTGAGCCGATTATGGAACCCCGATAGAGGGGGTGAAAGAAAGTGGGAATGTTTTTAGTGTTGCTAACATAAAAAAAAAAAAAAAACCTTTAAACACCGTGCAAGGCTGATGCGTGGGGCGCTACTACAATATGTAAACCTTAAATCGCAAAGAATGAAGTTGTGAAATATAATCAAATGTTAATAATTGAAAACGATTGCTAGTAATGCGCCTTATTAGGCATTTTCGTAATAGCCCGGGTCATGGTAACAAAGTCAAAGTCAAATGATTCTTTATTCAAATTTTATTAAATTAAAGCAACAAACTCTTTTGAATGGTCTAACTTACATAAAATGAAAACTACTCCTGGTTCTAACACTACCCAACAACCCTAACTACAACACAACATTATACAGAGTGTTGTTAGGGTTGCCAACTACATAATATACAGGGTGGTCCAAACCTTGACGTCAAAAAATTTTTTTTAGGTTCCCTACGTCATGGGCTATCAGAATATACCCCATGTATGTTAGCCGATTTTTTGTAGTTTTCGAGTTATGAATTTTTGAAAATTTTTTTTTGAGAAATTCTGGAATGAAGAAAAATATTGCTAAAAAAAAACTATTGGGTTTTTTAAATATTTTCTTTCTGTGAAAGTATTACTACAAATAAAGCATTTACTGACAAAAAAATTTGCGTCCTCACTTTGATACAAGTAGGATAAAAAATACAAAATTCAAAATTTTACGTAAAAACTGCATCAAAATAGCATTAATGTACTTAAATAAAAAAAATAAAACGTATCCCAAGAATTTTTGGTAATGTAAAGACTGCCCTAGACCTTAAACCTTCGTAAAAGCAAAAAAAAAGTTATACTTAATAATGAGGATTTTTCGGAGTAGTCGGTCAAATAAACTTAAAAAAAACTTCTAAATTTTTAATGAGTGTAGTTTTTTATAAGTTTTAAATGAGTTGTTATTTTTTAATGAGTTGTCAAGCTTTTGTTGTGATCGGAGGTGGCTCTGTGCTGATGTGGTTAAGTTGGGATTGTTTTCGAATGCTTACACCTTCGTTAGTGAGTGTAATGGATCCCGCAGGTGGCTTGATCACTGTGTGGCAACAGAGGCAGCTTCGCTGTGTATTCTGGATGTTAAGGTATGTGATGATGTTTATTGGTCAGATCACTTTCCGTTGGAGGTACAATGTAACTTGGGCAGACTTATACCTAAAGTTGTTCACCACGAGACCGCTGTAAACAAAATTCGGTGGGGAGAAAGAGATCGGGAGCAGATTAATGTATATCATATGGAATGTGAAAACAACCTTATGCTCATTGACTTTCCAACGGAATGTGAACATTGTGCTAACGTGATGTGTACCAATGATGAGCATAAATTAATTATTGATAAGCTATACAGTTCAATTATTAACGTCATGTGTCGGTTAGCTGAAGTGAGCTATATTGCAAAGAAATCTCGGCATGGGCGGAGGCACATAGCTGGCTGGAATAAGCACGTAAGGGAGGCTCACCAACGGGCACGACTCAGCTTCCAGGAATGGATATTGCATGGAAGGCCTAACGCTGGTAATGTGTATGACAAAATGTGTGAAACCAGAAAACTTTTTAAGTATGCGCTAAAATGGTGCCAGGATAACGAGGAGCAAATAAAAATGGACATCTTAGCAACTCGACATACGGCTCAAGACTTTAAAGGCTTCTGGAAACACACAAAAAAGATGGGTACTGGGTCATGTGTGCCTGCGAGTGTTGAAGGCCAGTGTGAGCCGAAACTCATAGCTGAGCTTTTTAAGGAGTACTTTAAGGTGCAGTCACCGGTGGGTACAGTTGAGCAGTTGAGATGACTGACACTGAGGCTGTGGTTGGTGGTAGTTTGATTGGACTCTTTAGCGCTAAACAAGTAACTGAAGCGATTAAGGATATGACTGGAGGAAGATCACCTGGTCACGACAGCCTCAGTGTCGAGCATCTGCGTTTCGCTGGTATGCATCTACCCAGGGTGCTGGCGATGTTTTTTAATCTTTGTATCAGCCATACCTACCTTCCTCAGGAGCTTATGAAGACCATAGTAGTACCAATACCGAAAAACAAGACCGGTGATGCCTCCGACAAGTCTAATTATCGTCCCATTTCACTGGCCACAATAGTGGCAAAGGTTCTGGACCGTTTGCTTGACCTACAATTTGCTCCTCATATACATCTTAGTGAGGCACAATTCGGTTTCAGATCAGGGCTCTCTACAGAAATGGCTATTTTGCGGCTTAAGCATACGGTTCAATACTATGTTTCACAAAAAACGCCAGTGTACGCGTGCTTTTTGGACTTGTCGAAGGCATTCGATCTGGTTTTGTTGAGTACAGCGTACCCAGCATTGCCTATCGGCAGCTCCAGTTGGCAGAGCTCGGATACACGTGGGCCGATCTACTGATGAGGAGGGCTGGAACGGCAGGAGGGCTTTTTCTGATTAATAGGCAGGTTCCATTTTTCTTCCTTTTATTGTTCCTTTCTTGGTGGAGGTCAGCTTGACACTGCTCCATACAAAACGCGTCGCGTATATATACATCACTGGCTGTGATTTTCAGCCAATCGTAAAAACATGTCGACCAATCAAAAGGCAGCGTATTTCTGTTTCATGAAATCTAAGTCTGTTCCGTTCACTAATTTAATTGGTAGGCAAATGCTGCGCTCTGATTGGTGGACTTCACATTGTTCGATTTATACTAGCCTACTTTCGCTAAGTTCTAAATACATTTACCTAATTTTAATCAATCCATGCCGTAATGTTTACATTCATTGTTTGTAAATAAATCCTACACGTGGTTATCCAACGTTTACAACAAAAACACATGCGGAGTTGTTTACATTCTAAACAATAGACGTTCGGATCTCTCTATTGTTCTCAGTTTACCTGCAATGTTTTGGGTAAAAACCTTTATTTTAAACATTGCGTTGGGTTATTGACCCAAGGGTCCATTGCATCATTTGAATAGGTAACTGACCTATATTTAACGGGTTATACAGTTACATTTCTTACGTTAATTAGGTTCTGGCGAGGTATCAAATGGTTCATACATAGTACAAAATGCGACATTTTAAATCTTATACGCTAAGTTCAGGCAGACAATATTAGCCAATAGGCGACTTCTAGGTTCTGTTCATACATTTTGCGTTCATGAAATTACTTATACATTACTGATTACTTATATCTAACTTAATTACGTGAGGATCATTTATTTACATGATTTATCTTATTCCTAGGCGTTCATTGGTCGTGACGTCGTGTCGCTAACATTAGTCCTCCTCCGTCACAAGACGCCATGTTGCATGGGTAGCGACACGATCACGGAGTCGTCGTTGATGCGGTCGTCGGGCTCTGGGGGGCAGCGCAGCTCTGCGTCTCGCCGGCTGGTACCACGACGGCTATTTTGCAGGTGGGGCGCCGCATTACGCCATGCAGGGTCTTGACGTCAGCGGAGCGTGTTCTGCCGTCTGGTCCACGGTGTGTAGCCACGACGATCCCTTTCGGCCACGTGTTGCGAGGGCCGTTAGGGTCCGCGATTATTACGATGTCTCCCGGCTGGATCTGACGCCCGCCGCTGGCTGAAGAACCGCGGGGTGCTAGTAGCGGGTAGACTTCTTTGACCCATCGCGACCAGAAGTGGTCGGCGAGGGCTTGGGCTGTTCTCCACTTCTTGTTGTCATCTTCTTCACAGGGTCCCAGTATAGGAAGATTGGCAGCTCGCAGTAACAAGAAGTGATTCGGTGTTAAAGTCTCAGGCGCGTTCGGGTCCACTGAGACATGTGTAAGTGGTCGTTGGTTCACTATATATTCTACTTCGGCCAATACGGTGTTAAATATCTCCTCTCGTGGTGCCTTGGTGTGTAGAGTGTACGCCATTGCTGATTTGATGGTGCGTACCATCCTCTCCCACGCTCCTCCGGCAGATGGGTTACCAGGCGGGATGAACTTCCACTCCATCCGTTGTTGTAGACCGTAGGCTCGAAGTATAGGTAGCCACTCCTTATGGGCTTCTTGGAGTTCAATGGCCGACGCTCTGAAGTTCGTTGCGTTATCTGAATACATAACGCGGGGCCACCCACGTCGCGCCGCGAATCGGCGTAACGCGAGTAGCGCGCTGTCGGCGGAGAGGCTGTGCACGGATTCCAAGTGCACCGCTCGTGTTGTGAGACAGGTATAGAGAGCGATCCATCTCTTCTCTCTTCTGCGTCCGATTGTGACATATACAGGGCCCGCATAGTCCACGGCTGCGCAGGTAAACGGTCGTTCGTATGCCGTTGTTCGTTCAGGCGGTAAATCTCCATGCGGCTGTACGCGTGGCGTCGCTCGGCGTAATATACAGATCGCGCAAGTTCGGGCGATGGACTTTACGACGGGTCGCAGGTGCAGAATCCAGTATTTCTGTCTCAGCTCGTTCACGATCGCTTCGTTGTGTATATGCGCTGATTTCCTGTGTGTATGTGCGATCAGTAAGCGCGTATACACATCCCGTCCGTCAAGTATAACGGGGCTTGATGCAGTGTATTGAACTGGAGCGTTTCCTAGACGAGTCTTCATTTTCATTAAACCATCGCGGTCGATTTCAGGTGCTAATTGATATAACCTCGATCTTTTATCAATTTCTTCGCCGCGGCTGAGTGCTCGTAGTTCGTCAGGAAAGCTTCGACGTTGACTATTTTGTTGCCACATATGTTCCGCTCGATGTATGTGTGCAAGTTCTAATTTTTTCGTTCGGTCGCGACTTCGCAGCTTTTCTATGAATAGCAACACATAGGCTGTGCTATTAATGAGGCGTTCGTAACTGCTGAAGCGGTTGATATCTGGTAATACTGATGCTGGGTCTCGTTCTGTTCGTGTAGCATGAGTCATTGCGGTCTTGATGTTCTTGCGTTCCGGTAAGTTCTCTTTTTCAGTAGCGGTGACGTCGTTCGGGTTCTGTGGCCAATCTCGTTCGGGTAACCGCAGAAATGCCGGTCCTTGGTACCACCGATCGTCGATGGTGATGCGCTGGCTCGGTTTACAGCGCGTTCCATCGTCCGCCACGTTGAAATTAGTCGGCAACCATCTCCACGATTGTCGGCTTGTAAGTTCGGCGATCTCGGCTATGCGGTGACTGACAAACGGTCGATATTGTCGTGCGTCATCCCGTAGCCATGACAACGTAGTTTTTGAATCCGTCCAGTATGTGATGTCATCTGCAGTGTAGCGCTGTTCTTTCAGGATAGTTTGAGCGAGGCGCGCGGCGATCAAAGCAGCGCTCAGCTCCATCCTTGGCACCGATAATATCTTTAATGGTGCGACTCGCGTTCGACTTGCGGCTAAGCTGACGTGCACGTCGTTTCCGACTTCAGTGCGCCAGTAGGCCACGGCGCAGTAGGCTTCGGTACTTGCGTCGGAGAAAACGTGCAGCGTTCGACGTGTCGGATCCCTCGGCGAGTCGTACTGACGAGGTATTCTTAGTTCGGCGATGTATTTCAGGGCTTTCAGCCACTGAAAAAATGCTTCGGTGTCTTTTCGTTCTAACTCTTGATCCCAGTGCGTGCCCTTCGCCCAGACACGCTGTAGCAAGATCTTAGCGCTGATCACATACTGCGCGATGAGTCCTAGCGGGTCGTAGACAGACATAACTGTAGATAGGACTTGTCTCTTCGTTGGCGCTCGATCGCAGTTCTTGATGTTCTCTGGCACGCGTAGTAGCTTCGTGTTAAAGCTAAGCGTGTCTGTGCTAGGGTCCCACACCATGCCTAGCACCTTCTGAGATTTTTCGCCTAGCATCGTCGTAGGTTCGCTTGATCGCAGTTCGTTCGGTAGTTCTTCGATCAATTGACGATTGTTGCTAACGAAGCCTCGCAGGTTGAATCCTCCCTCGGCGTGTGACTCGCGTACTTGCTTGACAGTTCGATGCAAGTCCTCCTCGGTTTCATAGCTAGCCACGTAGTCGTCCATGTAGTGGTTGTTCTTAATATCATAGACTGCCTCGGGGTATCTCGTTCGGTTGTCTTCGGCGTTCTTGTTGCGTACAAGATGTGCTAAACATGGGCTGCTCACGCATCCGAACAGCACCCGTGTTAACTTGTAGATGTGCGGCGTGCGGTCTCGTTCGTTATTCCTCCATAGGAATAGCTGGCTGGCTTGATCTTCGTGCTTCAGATGTATTCGCATGAACATATCTTGAATGTCCGCTGTCACGGCGAATGGATTCTCTCTGAAGCGCAGCAATATTCCCAGCAGGCTCTGAAGAAGGTCTGGACCGCAAAGAATGAAGTCGTTGAGACAAAACCCTTGACATTTTGCCGCAGCATCGAAGACAGCACGCATTTTTTGCTTCTGTAGGTTAACTACAGGAAAATGCGGTAGATAAAAGGTAAGATCGCTGACCGGCGGCTCGTTCAAACGTACGGCGTAACCCTTTTCGATTAAAGCTCTTATTTGCTTGCAGTAATCTTCGGCGAACTTCGGGTCGCGTCTCATTCGCGATTCAAGGTTCAATAACCGCGAATGCGCCGTAGTGTAGCTGGCCGGTAGTTTGACGTCATCTGTAGCCCACAGCTGTCCAACTTCATAATGATCTTCATGTTTCACGACGCTCGAATTGAAAAGGTCGACAGCTCGTTGATCCGCGGGCTTGACGTTATCTTTGCTCGAAACTCCCAAAGCTTCTATCGCCCAGTGTTTCTTTAATTGTTCATCGAGTTCCTGATCTTGTTCTACGCGACAATGCAGTACAACTTGCTCGTTCGTTCTGATTATCTTCGGCCGGAATCCGAAGAAACACCATCCCAAGCGGCAGCGTATGGCGGCGGGATCGAGTTCGCCTGCCATCCTTATCTCGTGCGGTATGCATAGCTGCCAGTGGTCGCCTCCGATGAGCATTTGCGGTACTCCCGTAGTGTAGCATTCATCGGCGAGGTCCTTGAGATGTTCGTACTTGATCATATCGGCTTTGTTTATGATCTGGCTGCGTAGTCCGATTCCGCGTACTGTTCGCAGCGTGATGTCGTAGCCTGTCCCGCCTCGTGCTGACCGTATCTTCGCCTTAACGGTAGCTGTGTTCGTTCGGTGCGCGATATCGCCTATACCGCGCACGCATAGCGGTGAAACAGGACCAGACAATCCGATCTGTTCGGCGATGTCTTCCTCGATAAGGCTCAGTGTCGAGGCGTCGTCCAACATCGCGAATATATGTGCTTCTCCGCCCGGGCCGCTCACGGTGACGGGCAGTACTTTGAGTAGCACATTAGCAGGTTCGATCCCCGAGGTAACGTATATGCGAGCGGTATCTGGATCATTCTGCTCGTTCGGTGCATGTGTTATCTCGGCCTGCGTGGCGCGCGGCGCGCGCGTGGTGGGGGCGTGGCCTGTCCTCTCTCCTATAGAGTACACCGGCGCGGTCGTAGTTAGATGTACTGCGGCTTCAGTCTGTATTTCTTGCTTATCCGCGTGTAGCAAGCGATGATGGGGATGCGGACAGCCTGGTACGTCGCATCTCTTCGCTCGGCAGTACTGGCGCTGATGTTTGTCGTTGAGGCAGCGAAAACACACCCTGTTCAGTCGCGCCCAGTCCCATCTCGCTCCGACGGGTTGGGCAGCTAATTTGCGGCAATCTGTCGTTCCATGAGTTCCTCCGCAATATAAGCAGATTGCACGCGGGTTCTTCGTGGTGGCGTTCGTGGTGTATACCACTTTCGAGGGCAGCGGCTGTGACGAGCGCGACTGGGACAGAGCAGGGCGGGCAACCGGTCGGTTCGTGTTGCGCTCATACCGCGCCTGCGCTGACACGGCGTTCGATGTCGCGGTAGCAGTCCGTCGCGATGTTAGAGGGGCTCTGGCGTGCGAGTATTTCATTTCCTGCTCGCTCTCGTACATCAGGAAGTCCGACAGCTGGATTATTTCAGCTTCGTCTGAGTAGCGGTGTGCGCGGGCGTAGTCACACCATCGGCTTCGTAGATGGGGGCTCAGGCGGTCGGTGATTTCCCTTATTAACATAGGATTATCAGCGTAGTGGCGGCGGTCGATATCCATTACTGTAGATACTATGTTTGCGATCTTGATAGCGAAGTTATTTAGGTCATGCGCTGTCGGCCCGACGGTAGGCAGCCGACGTAGGTCTTCTAGTGCTTGGTCGAGTAGTACTTCGCTCCGTCCGTACTGTTTCTTCAATATGCGCATGATGAGGTCTGGACGAGTAGCTGTAGCCAGGACGTGCTGGACGCAAGCCTTGGCTTCTCCTTTCAGCGCCACTCGCAGTCTCGCCACGTTCTCGTACTCGGTAAACTTGTATCTTGTCGCTGTCTCGTTGTATGTGTTATAAAAACTGCGCCACTCGCTGACATTACCATAGAAAGCAGGTAATTCGTATATTTCTTTCGGTGCAGGTCTCGCAGCCCTCTGCATTTTTTCAAATATCTCGAACATACTGGCGGCGATGCTCTCCTGTGTCGAGATATGCGTTCTCGGAGTTCTCGCATCCGGACTCGGCGAACGCGAGTACTGTTGCCTCCTTCTCGCGGAGGTCTTCGGTTCGGGGGTGAACGGCCTTTCTCGTTCATAGGCTCGCTCGGGTTCAGGCGAGAGTGACCTCTTCCGTTCGCGGGTCCTCTCTAGTTCGGGGCTCGGCGATCGCTCAGCAGGCCTCCTCGTTCTCGGAGTCTCGAACATCGAGCGTGGTTCAAGGTTCGGTGCTCGACGTTTCGATGCCGGCTCGCGTGTCTCGTACGCCCAATCCTCTGGTTCATAATTCCTCGTAAGCGCCTCAGGTTCCGCGGCCTCGATCCCCAGCCGCAACGCTTCGAGTTTTTTGTTCAATGCTTCCGCTTCGCTTAGAAGTCTTCTTTGTTTTCCCCGTAATTGTTGCATAAGTTCAATGCCTTTGTTCCATGGTTCTATTGTTCGGCGTGGTGCGAAGGATACTTGTCTCGTTCGGTCATCCTCGCGAAGTTCCCGCTCCGTATAAGTTCGTACGGAGTCGTCGTTCGGCGCGCTCGTTGGCGCTATAGCGCTTGCGGCACGTGTGTCCAGCGCCGTGGGCGCCGAGCGACTAACTGTGCGCGCATGATCTAGCGCTCGCTCGAGTGTAAGCGTTCCCCCGTCGGCCGGTTGCGATGTGGGCGGGGCTAATGGCTCGCTCCCCTCCATATGCCCACGTGCGTCGCCGGCCTCACTGCCGTCAGTACTGCGTTCGTCCTCGGTGCGCGAGGCTCTGGCTCGCTTCATTTCGGCGGCCTCCGCTCCAGCCGCTAGAAAGCGTCTTCGTTCTTCATCGTCGTGAATCGACGACATTGATCTCGTCGTGATTCTTCTTCCCGTCATCGCTGCGGTGCTAAGGTTCCGGGTTCGTGCACGCAGTCGATGTCTCAGGTTCAGTCTGAGGGGTCCGGGAACACGATGCGGAGTTTCAGTAGATCGGTCGCTGCGTGTATCCGCTGAGTCAACCATCCGTAGTTCGGTCCGAAGTAGTTGACGTTGCTCGCGAAGGTTCGGACTGGTTCGCTATCCGACGCTCGAAGGACCAAAAATGTTGAGTACAGCGTACCCAGCATTGCCTATCGGCAGCTCCAGTTGGCAGAGCTCGGATACACGTGGGCCGATCTACTGATGAGGAGGGCTGGAACGGCAGGAGGGCTTTTTCTGATTAATAGGCAGGTTCCATTTTTCTTCCTTTTATTGTTCCTTTCTTGGTGGAGGTCAGCTTGACACTGCTCCATACAAAACGCGTCGCGTATATATACATCACTGGCTGTGATTTTCAGCCAATCGTAAAAACATGTCGACCAATCAAAAGGCAGCGTATTTCTGTTTCATGAAATCTAAGTCTGTTCCGTTCACTAATTTAATTGGTAGGCAAATGCTGCGCTCTGATTGGTGGACTTCACATTGTTCGATTTATACTAGCCTACTTTCGCTAAGTTCTAAATACATTTACCTAATTTTAATCAATCCATGCCGTAATGTTTACATTCATTGTTTGTAAATAAATCCTACACGTGGTTATCCAACGTTTACAACAAAAACACATGCGGAGTTGTTTACATTCTAAACAATAGACGTTCGGATCTCTCTATTGTTCTCAGTTTACCTGCAATGTTTTGGGTAAAAACCTTTATTTTAAACATTGCGTTGGGTTATTGACCCAAGGGTCCATTGCATCATTTGAATAGGTAACTGACCTATATTTAACGGGTTATACAGTTACATTTCTTACGTTAATTAGGTTCTGGCGAGGTATCAAATGGTTCATACATAGTACAAAATGCGACATTTTAAATCTTATACGCTAAGTTCAGGCAGACAATATTAGCCAATAGGCGACTTCTAGGTTCTGTTCATACATTTTGCGTTCATGAAATTACTTATACATTACTGATTACTTATATCTAACTTAATTACGTGAGGATCATTTATTTACATGATTTATCTTATTCCTAGGCGTTCATTGGTCGTGACGTCGTGTCGCTAACAGGTTTCGTACAATATATTATGGGATAAGCTCTTAAGGGAAACGTCTACACCCAGAGAGCTGGTTCATATTATTAAATATTGGTACCGGAACCAAAGTAACAGCGTGAGATGGGCTGGCTCGTATTCGGAGGACTACAGGTTGGAATGTGGCGTGAGGCAAGGGGGGTTGACGTCTCCGCGGCTTTTCAACTTGTATATAAACAACTTAATCCTTGAGCTTAGCCAAGCAGGAGTAGGGTGCTCAATTGGTGGTATAATGATGAACAATATCAGCTATGCTGATGATATGGTCCTATTGGCGCCATCGATAGGGGCCCTGGAGATACTGGTCAGGCTTTGTGAGAGGTACGCGGAGACTCATGGTCTCAGATACAACTCTAAAAAAAGTGAGTTACTTGTGTTTAAGGCAGGGAACAAAAAGCCTAAATATATACCACCGCTGAAGCTTGGGGGGCATGAGTTAACGATAGTCACAAAGTTTAAGTATCTGGGACACTGGGTCACCGAAGACCTCACGGATGACTTAGATATAGAGCGGGAGCGTAGGGCATTGGCAATGAGAAGCAATATGTTGGCTCGCAGGTTTGCACGTTGTACGAGGGATGTCAAAATAACTCTTTTTAAAGCATTTTGTCAGACTTTTTACACGTGCAGCCTGTGGGTTAAGTGTACGCAGAAATCTCTCAATGCCATACGCGTTCAATACAATAATGGTTTCAGGATGTTGTTGGGGCTTCCCCGTTTCTGCAGCGCATCAGGTATGTTTGCAGAGGCCCGCGTAGACGGTTTTCAGGCTATAATGCGGAAACGAGTTGCCTCCCTGATGCGTCGCGTGCGTGATAGTGCCAGCGACTTGCTGAACACCATTATTGATAGGCTAGAGTGTCCCATAGTGAGGAGTTGGAATGCCATCCATGTGGACCCTGGACAAGCCTTATTTTTATTTTAGTTTAATTATTAGTTTTTATTGCTTTTTATATTGAATATTAATTTAATTTAATTTAATTTAACACTATTGTAACTTCTGATGTTAAGTATTAATTAATTATTATTATTTTATTTTATTTTATTTTTTGATATGTGATTGTGCTATGGACCATGTGTTCGAAATAAATGATATATTATTATTATTATTATTTTAATTTAAAAATAAAGTGAAATTTCGTCTGTTTTGTTGTTCTTATCAATAAACAACGACAGAAAATACCACGAAAACTCAATTTGTGTAGTTATTCAAGTCATTTTTTACTACTTTAAAATTGTAAGTTTTTTTAATAGTAGTAGTAGTTTATTTGACAGACTACTCCGAAAAATCCTCATTATTAAGTATCACTTTTTTTTGGCTTTTACGAAGGTTTAAGGTCTAGAGCAGTCATTACATTACCAAAAATCCTTGAGATATGTTTTATTTTTTTTATTTAAGTACATTAATGCTATTTTGATGCATTTTTAACGTAAAATTTTGAATTTTGTATTTTTTATCCTACTTGTATCAAAGTGAGGACGCAATTTTTTTTGTCAGTAAATGCTATATTTGTAGTAATACTTTCACAAAAAGAAAATATTTAAAAAACCCAATAGTTTTTTTTTATCAATATTTTTCTTCATTCCAGAATTTCTCAAAAAAAAAAATTTTCAAAAATTCATAACTCGAAAACTACAAAAAATCGGCTAACATACATGGGGTATATTTTGATAGCTTATGACGTGAGGAATCTAAAAAAAATTTTTTGACGTCAAGGTTTGGACCACCCTGTATTATATACCGTTGTACAAAGTGATCATTCGATAGAAAGTGTTTCTGCGAAGCATGTTATGCCGAATGTATTTCTCAAAATTATTCTGCTAGATGAGGGTAGCCCTTTCATAACACCGTGCATGTTCGAAAACAAGCTTTTAATATCCAAATATTGTTTCATTGTAATGTGGTACTGTTCGTATAAATATACCAATAGCACAGTATCGTAAAACATTAAAAAAAAAAATTCGCGCCTGCCTTTTTTTTTATCGGTTTGAACTATTATTTTACCTGGTGGTATAGACATTAGTTCTAAGGTTTTTTTTGTGTCACAATTTGACGTTTCAAAACAAAAGACAGTCTGTTTGTAGTCCTAGGTGTGAAATAAATACATGAAATCTCTTTACATATATCATCTTAGCACATGACACCGGATACATAGTATTTCCGGGTTTAATTTAAAGTAAGTAACATCAACATTCCGTAGCAAGTTTGAGAAAAATGATTTATTTTAAATTAAATTTTAATTTTATAGGTTATCACTTTAGCTTGGATTAAGAATTATCGTTAGAATAAAACTGAGGAAATATTTTTTGAAAGAATACATTTTACCTAATGTAATAGGTAGGTTTGTCTTTATTTTTTTTATTGCATGAGTTTGCAAAAATTAAATTACATTAAACCACATTTTGAATATCATTTATTTTAGACGAATTTTCTTTAGTCAAGGCATTAGTTCAGGATAAATTAAAAATCTAGCCTATTTGTTCAGGAGGCATGAAAATGGTTAGTAAATAAGACAACATTAAACATATTCAAAGAATTACGATACAGAAGATGATCCAAGAAATTCAAAGAAAGTTTGCTGGTGGTAGGACCTCGTGCAGGGTCCGCCCGGATAGCTACCACCGGCACCGTCTTACCTAAATAGTACTGTGTTCCGGTTTGGGGGTAAAATAGCCGGTGTGATTACTGGCATAGAGGCAATCCATCTAAGTCCTCAGAGTAGGCAGCGAACTATGTCCATGGGCCTCAGTTCCTGCTTTCCATCAGGTGGGCTGGGAGCTCAGTTGTCTCTTCGTACAATAAAAAAAAGTTTATTATATTTTAGTTTTTTGTATTGTTTTCATTTCATTTATTGCGTATGTTGGCTTTACTGAATTAACTTCTCACTCTGTCTTTTATTTTTACTTTTCAAGTTGTTTTCTTATTCAGTTCAAAATAAAGATCTTTATAAAATAAATAAAGTTGATTTAAATAACCCCATCTGTTCAGATTTGGTTCGCATGAAGATAAAGTAGTGCCTGGAGGCAATTCCAATTAGAAGAATGAGAACAACAGTCGAATCACAAGGGGAAGATACATATCTAAGAAACATTTGTTTTATATTTTTTGTGCAACCACTCAAATTGTTTTAAGAAATATTTTATGAGTTGTATTTTTTTATTGTTTATTTAATAGTAACACCTAGTAATGTATATCATCATCATCAGCCTATGATATTCCACTACTGGACGTAGGCCTCTCCGTTAACTATGCATATAGACGCATTACGAGGTACATGCCCATAATTGCCACGCTGGGCAAGCGAATTGGCGATCGCAGTAATGTGTCCACTATGTTGACGCTGCTGCCCATCTTTTATCAAATAATGGTCAGTGACACTTTAATCTCTTAGTCAACTCTTACGACACCCGCAGGAGGAGTTGGGGTGTTGACTAATGTCCGTCACCACACGGCTAGTAATGTATATACCTACATTTCAATATTATATGTACCAAAGGAAAAATACCGAAGTTTACCAACGTCGTCGGAGGTGGGATTTGAATCCGCGTCCTCAGCTTTTGTTTTTTTTCTTTGATATACAGGGTGATTGGTAGTCCGATGCAAAGCTTTAAGGTGAAGTAAGTATATATCATTTAGGACCATTTAAGCCATTGTTGTCTTTGACGAAGTCTGACTATTTTTTTTTAATTAATTTTTTGGTGTTTTTGGCCAAAACACCCAAAATTTTAAATGAACTGCTAATTTTTTACCAAATTATGCGATAAACGTACTATTTTTTATTTAATTTAATTAAAGTAACGTGTAAACAATTTAAGAAAACATAATAAAAGCTCCTTTTTTTATAAAAGTTTTTTTTACAGAATTTTAAAGTTTATGATCCAAAATGGAAAATGTTAAAATACCATTTTTAACGTCATTAAAAAAAAAAGAAGTGTGATTTTTTTGTTCAAACCTTTTAGAAAACATGCTTAATTATCGTCTTTTCATTTGAGATATCATCAACGCAGATATCTCGCCAGGTATTGAAATTAGGACTTAAAAACTAATTTTAGGGAGAAAATTGTGAACCTGATATACAATAAACTTACCAACATTTTGTATGAAAATGTAAAAAAAAAAAAATTGTGTTCGAAATGGATATCCCGATTTCTAATACAGGAACCGGCATGGTTTTTCACTTTCCATGTTGTTATTTTTAACATAATTTCGAGCTTGGTTTTTTTTAACATTTTTAGATACAATGCTCTTTACTACCTCAGGTTCTCAATTTTCTCCCTCAAATTAGTTCTTAAGTCCCAATTTCAATAATCTTAAATGATTCATTTATTCAACAAACATTAAAATAATACAGTCTTTAAAAATCCACAACACAGGTTTCGTCAGGGGGAAACAGATACAGCTTAGCCACAGGCCTCAAATTATATTTCAATAATTGGTGATGAAGATATCTGCGCAAATGATATCTCAAATGAAAAAACGATAATTAGGCATGTTTTCTAAAAGGTTTGAACAAAAAAAAACACACTTCGTTTTTTTTAAATGATGTTAAAAATGGCATTCAAACATTTTCCATTTTGGATCATGAACTTCAAAATTCTGTAAAAAAATCTTTAATAAAAAAGAACTTTTATTTTGTTTTTTTTTTAATTGTTTACACGTTACTTTAATTAAATAAAATAAAAAAATAGTACGTTTATCGCTTAACTTGGTCAAAAATTAGCAGTTCATTTTGAATGTCGGGTATTTTGGGTAATTATGACATCTAATATTTAAACGTTTTTTTGTTTCAGGGACCGGAATCGTTATTTTACAAAAACCTCGGAATAGCCCAGTATTTTAAAATGTTTAATCGTCGTTGAGATTGCCAATTCCGTTATGTGCACGATTTCAGGAACTGAAAAATCAATCCAAATGACATATGTTTACAGTCTTCTTTTGTCAAATTTGAAATTTACGCATAACAGAATTGGCAATCTCAACGACGTTATACTCTTTATGTAGTACTCAATATTTTATGTAATTTATAATATCATATTTTTAAATTACCCCATTAACTTATAATTTATAATATATACCGAAGAACGAAAATGAACGAAAAAAGAACCGTTATTTTTGTATGGAGAAAATAACTGTTCCGATCCCTGGTTTGTTTTATTCAAATAATGAGTTATTGTTGGGGCTTATAGTTTATTTTGTTACTGTTTAATTTCAATGTTATAAGACCTTTTTAAATGATATGCCTAGCTTTTAAATGATATATCTTTTTATCTATTCTGACAATGTAGCTCAACATGACTGTAGGTAGTGGCCCACGAAGCTGGAGGTTTCGGGTTTGAATCAGTTTGAAGACATGTTTTTGTGTATTTTCTGATCTCCGGCCGGCAAACAGCACTTTGCCGGCCGCTGCGCTAAACTAAGTTGCCGCCTGATTGCTCTGTTGAGCAGAAAAATTGTATACACACCTCGGCCGTTAAATGGGAAAGCCTCGGATCACATGTTTGTCTACAATACACGTCATCCGAGACATTTCGGACTTAAACGGCCTTGGCATGTAATCTACTATTATCACAAAAATATGTGGTTCTTAGTAATGAATGTTTGCTACATACATAGGTCACTAGATAAGTTATGCAATATGTTTATATGTATCTTCTGTCTTATGTATGGCTATTTGTTGCAGAACTTATCTAGTAAGCTATGTATTTAAATGTGTGTCTATTCTTCGAATACCTAAATATTGTCTCTTTATGCCTTAATTGCTATAATTCGTACATTCTACAATACTGTTCTGAAAACTGTCATGTAGCCAATTTGGAGTTTATTTACGTCTACTTCGTCTATTTGATCTACAACTTGGAATCCAATTCCCAGAGTTCCTGTAACATCTTCGTTAACACCATTACGACTAATAACCTCTCATTAAGTCGGTACGGCTAATGAAGTATGAAATACTAGGTATAAATACTAGTCGGTAATACTCGTACTAGGTAATTCATCACGGCTATACTTGACATGTGGTGACAGCAGTAAGAATACATTTGTCACCACCTCAGCTCTTCTTGTGGGTGTCGTAAAGAACTTGAGAACCGCTGGTTCATGACTTATTTGAATAAGGTTATAAAAATACAAATCTATGTCTGCAAATATTGGATTTCATATACCAAAGAAAAAACGACCAAGATCTCCATTCGAGATGGGAATCGAACCCACGTGCTCAGCTTTCGCGGCTGATGCCTGCACTGCTCGGCCACTCGGTCTTAGCAACCACCAGTCAATTTTCTCGGGTATATGCAATTCCTTACAACTCTTACAAGGCTAAGCGCTTTGACCGTACTCTAAGGGCAAGCAATACGAGTACATGCATGCACCTCCTATCAGAATACTTTTCAGTTTTCTAAAATAGATTGAAAGTTGGTGCTGCCATCTATTGAAGTAATTGTGAAAACAAGTATTTGGTACATGAGATCCAATATTTATAATTTATATAGTATTAAGTAGTGTGACTACTAAGGAAAAATAAAAAGTACAAATCAAAATATTTAGTTAATAAATAATTTGATTTGTGTTTTCAAAATTACCTATACTTCTATGTCTTTTATTATATCTCGTCACTTAGTCTCCACAACACAAGCTGCAATATTGATAAGATCTCTATCTAAGGTCTATGGAAATTTAATTATTTTTCATCACACTGGCTTTCTAAGCGCGTCATTACTTGCATGCATCGCGAATAGAAAAGTTAAATTCCCTAGAGAGTTATAAAAATGTTTGTACGTCATTTGATAATATTTTGTCTTAAAACTATTTTTTTGCCCGCAAATGTGAAGAAAAACATTGTCTGCATCACAGTCGGTAAAAGGAATATAAACTCGAGTCATCAAAAGGGCTCCGCTTACAGCGTCGAGCTTCTAGCACTCTCGTTAGTGATACCGTACTTATCTCCCTAGATGCACAATGTACTAAACTTTATTCGTTGCATTTGGGAGTATTTGATACTAAGTATTTTCTGTGAAACCGCCATCGAAATTGATCGCCGTTCCTGTTTTTAATTCCCTGCGCGTTAATATAAATAAATATACCTGGGTGCTATCACCGCGGGGTGAGTATCGCCGTGTCTCCTTTTTTTTACACTGGAGTGCGTATCATTTATTCGTGTTTACAGCCCATAGTTCATAGCTTAGTAGCTCGCGGTGAGACCAGTGCCTTAGACAACTTGCCAATCGCTAAAGCTTAATCGCCAATCGTAAACGAAAGGCATCCACGAACTGTTACTTGTTATCTGTACTAATAATATTAAGTACTGATTCATCTTTGAATGAAGATTTGTCAGTCAATGTGTTTATGCATTTCGTTTATTGCTTCAATGTTATTACGCAAACTTGAAAAATAAAAGTGTGCAGTTAGGTTTCTACAAGGCTAATCTATTTATTATATATGTATTATATAGGAAGATATGGATATTTTTGATTATTTTTTGAAATATGAGCTATAAATAACTTAGGTATGACAAGTTCGCCATACAAAATCTGTTTTGCGATACCGTGTATCTCAAGATAGATGACATAGCTCATGTTTCCTTGAATAGTCCTGAACTGGGTTTAAAATTCATAGGTATTATGAAGTTGTTATTGTATAAATTAAGGGAAATTTTACAGTTTTCGGAATAAAATTACGAAAAATAAGAGTAAATCATTTGCAAGACAGTTTTGTAGCAGCACAAGTAATATCCTGCGTTTAACTTTTTGTATGCATATTTTGATTGTCATCAAATTATTATATTTTACTGATGTACTTAACTCCGCCGATGCCGGTCCCAAGCCCGGATGAGAAAGGAGGAGGGTTTGCCTGGAATCGAACTGCTCAGCTGTAAAACGTTCAACGCCGAGTCACGGGCGGCGGTTAATTAGCCCGTCTTTTCGGTTTGCAAAAGCCGTGAGGTGTTAAATTACCTCTAAAAGATTGCCGTGGAAGGACCTGGGTACCCACCACGTGTATTAACCCAAGAAAATTTCCCTTATGCAAAGTACGAACAAGAGAGCTATATCGTTGGACGACCCGACTAACAATCGGCGCCATTCGGTTGCCGGGCTGGATGGTGTGAAATTGGCTACCGAAGCTGCTACTGTGACGGCCCGCCGGGTTGCAGCTCGCAGACATGCTACCGGTGGTACAAAAACGACTTTCTCAATCCGCGACCAACGGCGAATCGGAACCTGGAATGTTCGTGGGTTACTGGCGCCGGGGAAACTTGAAATCGTGGAAAAGGAAGCGAAAGTACACAAATTGGACTTATTGGGAATAACCGAAACACATTTGAGAGGGCAAGGGCATCAGAGAACTGACAACGGAAACACCTTATACTTCTCGGGTGCCGCAGACTCCAGTACTAACGGGGTTGCGGTATGGGTGCCGCACCACATTAACGACCATGTGCTGGGCTACAATCCAGTCAGTGACAGGATTATTACCCTCAGGTTAAACTCCCATCCCTGCACCCTCAACATTGTTGTTGTGTATGCGCCAACTTCAGCTGCTAAGGAGGAGACGATCGACGATTTTTATACCATCTTGGAAGCTACGGTATCTAAAATTCCCAATCGCGAGATAACTCTTATGATTGGAGACTGGAACGCGAAAGTGGGTAACACACTTCAGGATGATCACATACGAGCGACAGTCGGAAAATTTGGATTGGGTGATAGGAACGAAAGAGGTGAAAGGCTACTGGAGTACTGCATAGGTAGAAACATGACCATATTGAACACCTGCTTTCAGCACCATCCAAGACGCCTATATACATGGAAATCCCCGGGTGACCGGTATCGCAACCAAATCGATTACATTATGATAAATACTCGTTGGAGAAGTTCGATTTGCAATGTGAAAACGTTTCCTGGGGCGGATTGTGGTTCCGATCACTGTCTTCTTGTGGCAAGGTTTGCTCTCCGGCTGAAGTCTCTGAAGAAAAGACCCACTGTACGACCGCGCACTCTGGGTCCGCAAGAAAAGCCTGCGTTCCGTGAAGGTTTGAACGAGGCCATTACTCAAAATCCCCCGCCTGCTAACGCAAGTCCAAACGAACAGTGGGAGCACCTTAAAGATCTGACATGGAAGACGATGGACATGATTATCGGCCAACGCGCGCCAATCTTGCGTAGACAGTCGTGGCTCTCTACTGAAACTTGGACGGACATCCAAAAAAGGAAAGAACTGAAATCAGCAGGTTTGGTTAACCAGGAGGATCGTGATAGATACTCGGAGCTAAGCAGAACAATACAACGGTCATGCCGTCTTGATAAAAACGTGTTTATAGAGAACATCTGCCAGGAAATCGAAGATCATTCTTTGAAGGTACAAAGCTCGGACCTGTACAAAAAGGTCAAACTACTTTCGAAGCAGTTCAAACCCAAAACTTGGGTAATTGAGGATGATAATGGAACCCGGCTTCAAGATCTAGACGCTATAGCAGGTCGATGGCGCAAATATTGTGAGAACCTTTACAGAGATCCTCTCAGTCACTCCACGTTGGAAGATTCAACAGCATGGAACTCTGTAGAGCTCGAACCTCCTTTACTACTGTCAGAGGTCACATCTGCGATTAATGCTCTTAAAGACCGGAAAGCGCCCGGGCCTGACCAACTAACAGCCGAGATAATCAAGGCAATGGGGATGCCAGGAGCAAGCGTGATGCATGCGATATGTAACAATATCTGGCGTACAGGAAAATGGCCCGACGACTGGGCAAAATCAGTCATCCTTCCACTGCATAAAAAAGGATCTACGTCTAAGTGTGACAATTATAGAACCTTAGCACTCATCTCGCACGCCAGTAAAATTCTACTCCACATAATCAACAATAGAATTCGCTACTTCTTGGACTGGCAGATTTCACAGGAGCAGGCTGGTTTTGTCAAAGGCAAGGGGACTCGTGAACAAATTCTAAACATCCGTCATCTGATCGAGAAGTCCTATGAATTTAATTCTCCCATCATCCTGTGCTTCATCGATTACAGCAAAGCATTTGACTGTGTCATCTGGTCGGCCCTGTGGAAGGTTCTGGAAGAGCTTGGAGTCCCTAAGCACCTGATCTTGCTGATCCAATCGCTCTATCAAAACAACCAGGGCGTTGTGAAGGTTGAAAGGACGACTTCTGAGCCCTTCAAGTTTGGGAAAGGAGTAAGGCAGGGCTGTATTCTGTCTCCCATACTTTTCAATGTTTATGGGGAGTACATCATCAGGCGAACTTTTGAAAATTGGGAGGGTGGAGTCACCGTAGGTGGCACCAAAATTACGAACCTACGCTATGCAGACGATACAACACTCATAGCTGCTAACGAAGCTGAAATGGTGTCTCTCCTCACTAGAATGGAGCGGATTAGCTTAGAATTAGGCCTCAAAATCTACCACTCCAAAACTAAAATCATGGTGGTGGACCGCAGCAACTCACTCAAAATTTCAGGTGCTCTATCCCTAGAGCGAGTGGACGATTTTCTCTACCTCGGCACTTTTATCAGCAGCACCGGGTCCTGTGAGAAGGAAATCAGGAGACGTATAGGCATGGCCAAAAATGCAATGGCGCAGCTAGAGAGAATATGGAAAGACCGTAACATATCTCGAAAGACGAAGAAGAGACTGGTCTTCTCTCTAGTGTTTTCAATCTTCGGTTACGGTGCAGAAACTTGGACATTAAGGAAGGCAGACCGTAATCGCATTGACGCCTTCGAAATGTGGTGCTGGCGCAAGCTGTTTCAAATTCCATGGACTGCATTTCGAACAAATAAATCTATTCTCAAAGAACTGGGTATAAAGGAAAGACTTTCCACCACCTGCCTGCGAAGGATCCTGGAATTCTTTGGCCACATTGCCCGCAAATCTGGACATAACCTCGAGCAACTGATGGTTCTTGGGAAAGTCGATGGAAGAAGGCCGAGAGGTCGTAGCCCTATCAGGTGGTCTGACCAAGTCCGTTCAACTTTAAATTCCAAGCTCCATGATGCCCTCCATGAAGCCAAAGATAGAGACAGATGGAGGAGACTAACCAGAGAAAAACTGGTTTCCATCCAGGGAAATCACGACCCTCAGTAATGAGGAAACCGACGCGAGGAGGAGGAGGAGGACTGATGTACTAATATTGACTCAGTTATGCTAACTGTATATGGTGACAGGTTACAGTATCAAACATCCTGTTTCTAAGAATTCATTTCTACGCAGAGGAAATTGTTTCATGTTTTAAGGTGCTACCACACTGCAGCTAAAAAATGTCCTCGTTTTTTAAACAGTGGTGTGAGGAGCACGAGTATAACAATGATAACACTATTTTTATTTTTTAAATATTATTAACAAACCACTAATAAACTTTTATCAATAAAATAATACATACGTTTTCCTGCTGCGATGATAACAGAATTGCCTCGAGCCGCATATATTTATTCGATGTTTATGTTGGTTACTTGTATCAGCTAGTTTCTCTGAAGAACGTACCTATATCGGAACTTGTAAAAAAGCAAAACGATTTTATACTCTATCTTTTCCCTTTCTTTTTACATAATTTATAAGCACAGTTTCATATAAATGTTTCTTGTTTTTAGAATTCCGTGCCTAAAAAGGAGAAAAATGGGACCCTTATAGGATTACTCGCGTAGTCATCATATCAGCCGAAAGACGTCCACTGCTGAACTCCCACAAAGATTGCCACAATGATCGGTCCTGCGCCACCTATATTTACATCGGCACAAAATATGTAGGTCACAAGAGCACCCGCAACTCGCAACCATATATAGTCAACCTTTCCACTTAACAAAGTAGGTACATGTTTTATTTTTTGTGATTTTCTTGATTTAGTATAAAACTAGAATGAAGACACAGAAGACAAATAAAAATACATATTATATTTAATTTTTAAATAACAATTCCTTTGAATTGGTAAATGTCAAATAAAAAAAATACAGAAGAAAAGTACAGTATCATATTTTCATAAGCATGTATTTTGTAACAACATGTCACAAGTTATAAAAATAATTAATAATTTAGTGAGTATAAAAATAAAACAAAGCTTAGGGATTAAACTTCACCATCACTATCATCAGCCTATGATAGTCCACTGCTGGACGTAGACCTCTCCTATTAACTATGCGTACCTACAAACGCATTAGGAGGAAAATACCCATAATCGCCACGCTGGGCAAGCGGATTGGTGATCGCAGTAATATTTCCACTATGATGACGCTGCTGCCCATCATCAATCTTTTATCAAATAATGGTCAGTGACTCTTCAATCCCTTAGTCGACTCTAACGACACCCGCAGGAGGAGTTGGGGTGGCGACAAATGTATTTTTATTGCCGTCACCACACATTAAACTTAACTTCACAAAAAGTCACCTAAAAACTACTAAAACTAAAAATAACTAATTTAACCTAAGCTGTACTATTGCTCATTCAGGGACCCTTTCGATGCAAAAGTACCCACAATAAGCTGCGCTAATACTTTGAAATATGTTCCGTTTTTTTAATTAACTTTTTTTGTTTGCATTCCTTTTTATCACTCCCGATCGGTAAACATTTGCATTCGTTCGGACCCGTCCTTGCTTTAAATGTATTCGCAGGACACCGTCCAGCTGCACCATCATTTAAATTACCAGCGTCATTGGATACAGTGTGCCAGTGTGACGCGAACACTATGTTGGCAATGAAGAGCAGAGTTTCGTCTGTCATGGCAGGGTCGCCATGCGCAGGCACCGTCCGGAGAATACTCTGCGACGTATGAGCTTGAAGAACCGCTAGTAAGCAGAAGAGTAACATCTTCGGAAACATTTTTGATCTGAAATAGATAACGACTTTATGTAGGGGAAACTCATCAGATGTCAGCCTCCGTAGCCTAGTTTGTAGTGACCCTGCCTACGAAGCAGGAGGTTCCGGGTTCGAATCCCGGCAAAGACATTATTTGTGTATTTATTTATCACAAATATTTGTTCCTTGGTCATGGCTGTCTATGTATCTACTCTCGCGGTCAATGAATACGGGTCAGGTGGATTTTTTCATAAAAAATACTGGAATCAAGCTGATTACAAATATTTAAAATAAATATTTATAATACAAGTGGAACCGTTTTTAACATCAAATTATTTTGGAATTTCCCTGAAGTTTTGACCCGATCTGAAAAACCTGGAATTTTATCGTCCGATGACTCCGTAGATAAAAAAATAGCGACTCAAGATTAAAAAACTCGTATTACCATACATTTTAGGTGGTTTTCTTAAACGGTCCACATTTTTGTCTCTACAAACCGATTTAACGACAATTTCAAAGTATTTTGGATTTGTTTATAAATTTAAGAAAATTCCAATACAACCTGATTTAAAAATAGATTTAACCTACGCTATAAATATTTTGAAAAAATATTTGAAATCTGCATGTTTGCATTATTTTCTATGAAAAAAACCACCTGACTCGTATTTATTGACCGAGTGTGTATATGTATCTATCTATTATATACCTATATCGTCACCTGGTACCCACACCATAAGCCTTAATTGAGCTTACCGTGGGACTAGGTGGATTTGTGTAAGCTGTCCCAAGATATTTAAGATTTTACTGTTGTACCTTGGATAGTTGGCAATATTTCCAAGTTGCCAAGTTGATTACAACATTTTATTTGTATTATTTGCAACGTTAATTAATATCCAATTAAATCAACCATCAACGAAACTTTAGGGTGGGGGGTGTCTCGAGCAATACAATGAAATATGAATTGTGTCATAAAACTTAGTATTTAGAACTTCTTATTAAGGATGATTATTTCATGTTTTCCTTATAGACAATAAAACATGATATGATAAAGTCAAGATAATGAGCTACACAATGGTAATTGAGTTTCAGTCTAATCTTAATTGGAAGTGTTAATTCGAAGTTCACCTTCCCAAAAAGTTTTTTTGTTGTACCTCGGACACCAAGCACATGTTGTTGTAACTTGACCAATTCTACTATTGTATTCTTTTTGCAACTGGAGGTTTACATTTTTGTCGCATTATTGGTCATTAGTATTTTCAGTCATCAATTATTAATCTTAGAAAAAAATCGTATTTATTGAAGCAAAACTGAAACAGGTACGAAACTATTTAATAGCATAAATATGTATGATAGTACATTACGACACAAATGCGAAAAACATGAAATTCGAAACGAGTGACGATGTTTTAAATCGACACGATTTACGAATTTCCTTTTTAGCACGTGTCTCGGACGACGTTTTTTAGTGCAGATGGCCCTCTGAAGTTTTGGACCAGACGTAAAATGACACACTTCTCGCACTAGAGCCTAAAAAATGCACCATTTGCACAAAAAATATGTTTAACTTTGTGATCGTGTCCAAGTTACAACAGGGTATGTCCGTCCAAGGCACATCGAGTGTTGTTCCTTGGACATATTTCTCTTTTTTTCAGCAACCTATCGTGTAAAAATAAGGAACCGAATCAGTTAATTTCGTATTGTATTAGTTAGTTTATTAGTGTATCTCATGAAAAACGGCTTAATAACAGCTTTGCAGCCTATTGTTTTTTTTTTCTAAAAATAAAAATATAATATGCACGACATAATACACGAAGAAATTATTACTAAGATGTATGTAGATTGCAGTCATTTTTGTACAGAACTTCTATTTAATAAATTGAAAAGAACTTAAAAGAGTAGATTAATAATTTGTGTACTGCCAAAGCAGTACACAAACGTGACGTCACTTTTGAGTATTTCATATAAAACATATTACTCTTATACTTGTTGTGTAAAAAAAGGTAAACAATCCTGCAGTATCTTTTTATTGAAAACTACGAGTAGAAAATACGTTTTAGCAAATATACATAATATAACAAGAAAATACAGTGATTTACATTGTTTTTGATTCATTTAGTACCTAGTTTGGATTTTTATATGCATTTTTCAATAAAAAGATACTGCAAGATTGTTTACCTTTTTTAAACACCAAACCAAATAGAGTATAGTTTCGATCGTTTTGACAGTTGGAAAAAAGATGTTGATGTCCGATGATGTATTGTCCGCTTAAACGAAAACTTGTATTTTATTGAATGTAGGCCTAGCAACAAGCACTTTCGAATACTCGTACATAACAACAAAATTAAATAAAATGAACCTGAGATAATTTTCTTATACTATTGTTGAAGAAAGTACAAGAAGTTTTTATTATTTTTGAGGCTACGAATTAGGCAGAACTTGCTATTCAGAAATAACTTGACTAATCAGGTTTAATAATGTCCTCGCCGGGATTCGAACCCAGAACCTCCAGCTTCGTAGGCAGGGTCACTACAAACTAGGCTACGGAGGCTGACATATGCAATGGAGAAAAATATTGTGCAGTAGATAAAACCAGAATATTTCTATTCAGAGGGCGGAATTACTCATGGCAAGAATCAAACGATCCGTAGAGTACATTTTCTCGACTATCGATAAAATTGAAATTATATTTACACGTGCGCTCGGCCACTGCATTCGCATCGAATTAATCAAGAATTTAACATGCAATTAGGCAAAAAATACAATGGGTTTTCTGAATCTCTCATTTCCTAGATTATTCCTCTTTGATGTTTACTATTTTGTCGACTCATTTTTATACTTTTTATTAAAATATCACAATGCACATAAATAAAGATTTGTCGATATCAAAAATTATGTCGATACGTTTAAATTGTTTGAAATTTTAATATTAACATCGTTTTCTAATCCTAATCGTGGATTCTAATAAAAAAAAATCGCCTTTCAATAGGTCTTAAATTGTCCCCATAACTAATTTCGTAAAAAAGGTTTTATTGAATATACCTATAAGGAAACATATTGTTACCACATCAAAAACGTCGGGAAATCGCAGATATAACTTATTTACTTAATATTACCACAGGCAATATTGATTGTCCTGAGCTTCTTTCGAAACTTTCGTTTAATACGCCAACTCGGTCTAAAAGGTTTTACCCCCCTTTATCAATTAATCGCACTTTACCCACCTATAGGCAAAATAGTTTCCTATGTAGGGCAGCTTGAAACTTGAATAGTTTGTCTAAGAACCTATTGCTCAATCCCTAGTGTAAGGCAGCATTTAGTCAAAAGTAGCTTCTTGTAGCATTCTGTGGGTAGTGATGTAACTTTAACTAATCGGTGATCCGGTCCATGTTGCTCATTCGGCTATTCGGCTATAAATTCTTTTTCACCACACTGCTCGTAAACACGCTGTTTGTCCTTCAATTTCAGAGCGCAAAACTGTGTTTTAATCTCTAGAGGTTATATTTTTTGATTTTAATCTTCTGGATAGACTAAAGCAATAACTTATACGGCCTGAGAGTGAAATATGCTTTTTGACGTTTGAACTAGACAGTACGTTCGAAAACTCAATAGTATACACATGAACCTTTCATAATATTATATTCAATATGCTAAAATCCAAATTAATTTTTTTTTGTAAAAGTTTTCATTTTGTTGTAAAAGGCTTTTAATCAAAAGTTCTAAAAATACGATAAATAAAAACAATAGGAAAATGAAAGTGTTGACTCTATGCAAATTTCAGAACGCATCCGAATATTTTTTCTTTTAAATTTTAAACGAGTTCGGTCGTGTTTCGTTTTCTTTCATTGGTGATATCTTAGTTTAACATACTTAAGTGGCTTTGGGGTAATTGCGAGATGCGAAAGTGGAATAATTCCGAAAATCACAGAAAAATCGCCAATAACTACATGTGTCTCATTTTGGAATTATCATGAATTTTTAAGCATTGCCACGCCAAGCATTGTTTTATTATTTGTTTATTTGTTTATTTTTTGGAAGTTGAGGACTTGCCAATAAATATGTTCTAATTTGTTATGTTTGAGTTTTATTTCGCATGTTTCCCCGCTTTAGTGTGGTGAAAAATGTTGTGTTTCACTCGGCAGCAAAGCTTGTTCAACTCTCGTGCCTTAAAACCCTCGCATCGCTCAAGATTCCATTTTATGAACCACTCGCTGCGCTCGTGGTTCAAATTCTGGAATCATTCGCTTGCTCGGGTTTCAATATTTGCACGAGAGTTAAACAATCACTTTGCTCCCTAGTAAAGCAAATAACTATTACTTAATGTGTTTAAAGTACTACTTAATTGTTGTGTTTTTTAAGTGATACTCGAAAGAAATGTGAGTTAATTTAGTGTTATAGTAGGTACCTATACTTGTAACTTTTATTGAAATTTTCATTTATTTTTCTGCATCAGCTTTTGTGCGCATGTGTGTACATGTAGATAAGTGCTAGCGTAGTTTAATTTAATTAAGATCACTTTGTTAATATCCGTGAGTTCCTATAATTGGCTTTCCGTGTTCTATCTTGATGTTATAATGTTATATGTATTACAGCTGTTGGTTCTCCTTAACATAAATAAATAAATTAAATAAATTTACCTGGTTAAATAACACATCACCAACACTTATTTGTAGCTCACAGCACTTGCCGATACCGAATGAGCGTGATTTGGAACATTGATACTATGAAACAGTTTATTCTATAAGGAAGTTTGTAATCACACTTCCTTGTAAAGTACATTGTTGTACAGTCACCATCAGATATATCGGAGCGGGTAGGGGCCCATATCTCGAAATTTTTTGTTCATTTCGTAGAGTGGGGGATAGAGTGAGCGAATACTCGTTTGGTCTAAATACAATTTTATTGATCCTTTTGTATGTCCTTATATTAAGTGCATTTAGTACGGAGTTTTCAATCCCCAGTATCTGTCAATAAAATGTTAGGTATATCCTTTTTTAACCGACTTCAAAAAAAGGAGGAGGTTCTCAATTCGACTGACTTTTTTTTTCTTTTTTTGTTGTATGTATGTTTCCTGGTATCTCCAAGAATCGTGAACCGTTTTTAATTTTTCTTTTTGTGATCGATCGTGTATGACCCCGAGATGGTTCCGTTGGCACCAAGTTGGGGTCTGATGATGGGATCTTGGAGAAATCGAGGGATCTCTTCAAATGTTATAGGTACATCTACGGCACTTTTGTTAATTTTTATTCATTTACAAGAATTTGCATTCAGAAAGTAGGATTTGATGATAGGAAACGAATGATGGAAATCACAGATGATAGGATCTTGAAGAAATGGTTGAAGTTGATTATTTTTAAATTTTACATTTTTGACGATCTGAGATAAGAATGGTAAAAATTTTAATAACGGATACTTTTAACTGAGAAAAAATCAGCCCTTAAGCGTCTACATATTATCTACCTATAGGGCTAAACATATCTTAGACTGACAACCAAACCTCACTATAAAAACTGTCACTACTCTTAGCACCGTCGTATGTCACTGTTAGATCAGAACTGAGGGAGCTTTATTTCAAGTAGGTACTTGTTGCTTAGCCATTTAATAGGTATTGGCAACATATATGCCGTCTTATAAAAAACAAAACCAAATCAATTTAGGGACACGTATGGTTCGAAATTGAATGCTATAACAGAGCTGTCAAAGGGTTAACGAGTTTTGGTTGTCAACCGTCTATATCGAAATTCAACTTTGATTATTAATTTAAAAACACACGAAAGAATTGGTAACTGTTGTTACCGTTTTGTGGAGTTACCAGATGTAGACATATTTATGCTAACAGCATTATGCTTGAGCGTGTCCAGCGTAAATTTGCCAGGCATTTATATAAAAAGTATTACGGATACTACCCCACATTATTTCCGTCATCATTTGTTTTAGGAATGGTAGGTATAGAATCACTAGAATTAAGACGTAAACAAACATTTGCCATTCATTACTGTCTACTCCTCAGAAATCATATTGATAACCTATCCGTGCTCGAGCGCATAGCCATCCTCATCCCTAACAACTATACAGCTGCAGTGGGGCGCCGAGTGCGCCGCCCTAGAGACCTCCTTACTATTCCATATCACATCCGCACCCATCAAACTTCCCACGCACCCACCCATAGAGCTATAGAACTAATTAATAACTAATTAATAGCTATAGAACTAATTATTGACATAAAATGTTATAAATACTAGATAATTCTAGCTTATAGATAATACCACATGTAATGTCTTGGCGTAAGCTGTTTTTTACATGGTTGTTGATAATAAAAAATAAAGAATTTAAAAAGGCTAACTCAATATTCGACAGAAAACAACAAAGTTTTTAGAATTATTTATTTACACATATACCTTCTAGGAGATACCTTAGTTCTCACTGTACCAGCTGGACATTTCGCGGCAGACCCTCGGTTATTGTCCCCAGCGGTATTCGTGGCTGAATACAAATGTGATGAAAATACCACGTTGGTTATAAAGAGGAGTGTCTCATCCGCCATGTTCGGTGAACGAGGTGTACCTAGCGTGCCAAGCGAGCCAGAGGTAATAGTATTGCGAGGCATAGTCGGAAAATGAGCTGTGCCAGGCATACTTGACGTACCAAGGGTAGATGTACTATATACACGAGGTGTAACAGTTGTAAAGTGAGATATGCCAGATGTGCTAGATGTAAGTGTGGTAGTCGCAAGATGAGACGTGTCAGGTACATCACTCGTGGTAGATAATTCAAAAATGCCATACACGAGGGATGATGTAGACTTGGATCTGATAGACTTGATGTAGATTTCAGAGGTGCTAGGAGAGTTGAGTGAGATTGGAGTGACAGGCAATCTTAGCGTACTAGACTGGCTTGATGATTTCGGCGTACTGTTCTCGCTTGATGTATTTGGTGTGATAGTTGTCTCTAAGCTTGAGTAAAGCCTGTCGGATGACTTTGGCGTGTCTGGTGTTCTAAAAGATATTGCAGCTACCTCCTGGTTTAGGTTTTCTGAGCTTTTTGGTACTTGTAAAAGGTCAAAGCTCACGGGAACGTCAGCGTAGGCCATTGTTGTAATTAACACCAACATGATGGTAGCATTTTTCTTCGGTAGCATTTCCGGTCTGAAACAATTATCATTGATAACTTTAAACAAATACTATGATATAATTTTGAACTTGACTTGATAACTGTATTTTTAGTACAGATGGTGTATTTTTTGGCTCTAGAGCGAGAAGTGTGTCATTTTACGTCAGGTTTGAAACTTCGGAGGGCCATCTGTACTAAAAAACGTCGTACGAGACACGTGCAAAAACGAAATTCGTAACTCGTGTCGATTTAAAACACTCCCTATCGGGCGAGTCGCGTTGACAGGTGCTACAATTGTAAATTTACTGTTTTTCCAATCGGGGATGTCAATAGGGTGCAGTCACCGCTTATCGTCGGAACGGCCGTGCGTTTGTTTGCCACCAAATAAATATAATGCAGGAACTTTAATAAAGCAGTAGTAAATAACTATTTGCGAAGCAAAATTACAATTGTGACAAAAACACGAAAATTGTAGCGAAATTCCGACACAAACCTCATGTCAAGATTTAATGAAAATTGTTCGAATTGTCGCGGGTTTTGGAAATAAAAAGCGGTTTAGTAACGATGTTATAACGTTTTTGTTAATAATATTCTGTATCGGTGGCAAAAAAAACACATGGACCATCGATAATAAGCGGTAGCCGTAGCATACGGAGGCCTGTGATGTCAGTAGCAGTGATATTTTACAATTGTCACACTTGTCATTATGGTGAAATAGCGGGCAGATTTTAGGGAATAGTTTTAACAGTTTGTTTTGTTTCGTTTTATGTGATTTGAAAAAGTTAAAAAAAAATTAATGTATTTGTGAGTGGGTATCTACGCAAGAAATTACAGATTTAAGATTGTATGGATTTCTAATGGTCCAAATGTAATCATTTTTATTTGACTTATTTTTTATCTATTTAAGACAATATTTCTAGCATATATTCAAAAATGCAAAATGAAAACTTAATTTAAATTTTAACCATACCTTTTTTGATATAGGAGTCCTATTCTTCGCCGCCGGTAATCGAATACAAGTAAATATCATAAATGTTGCCGTTTTCCGCATCAAGGAGGAAGTATTTGCGTGTTACGGGAAAAAAACCTCAAATCTCAAACCCACAGATCCGTAAACATATGAGGTTAAAGTTGCTTTTGGTAAAGCATCTTGTGGCGGTTACTACATTTTTAATTGGCAGATATTTATCAGTGCAATTGTCGCTTAATGAGCAATACTTGGTAAACAATACAAAACTAAATTATATTATAACCTATGAATGAAAATGATTTAGATTTTTATCGAGCAGAATGTGACGATATTGATGATGAATGAGTTTTATCAACAGATCACAATTTTTCTTATAAAATATGTATCTACATGTTCTCTGCTTTGCCCGAAGGTTGACAGGTAGAGAATGCTTCATAGCATTAAGTCCGCCTTTTGCACATTTTTTTTTCCTTTTGTGCAATAAAGTTTTAAATAAATAAATAAATATCTACTCTGTGCCTATACAACGTGTTTCACACTGAAAACCTTGAACGGGGTGATTTGGTAGGTTATACTGAACAACTTTTACTATGGAGCTAACCCAGAAATCTAAAAAAAATGTTGGCTGTTTTATACAAAATGTCGTGATCGATCGGTCAAAATGTACGAAAAATAGGGCCTCACTGAAAATCAGCGTTGCGTAGTGTGCCCTGCGGTGCACTACGTGACAACAAGCTGAGTGAGGACCCTTTGGCACAACTTCAATATCTCTGTTTTTAATGTAATATAATTTTAAGTTATGTTTTGTGCTAATAAATTCATTTTTTTTTAGTTTTCGCGATTGGCCCCATGGTAAAGCTACCAAATGACCCCGTTCAAGGTTTTCAGTAGCTCGTGTAACACCCTGTATACTCGTAGGCCTTTTTTTCCGTTGGCATAGTAACTCTTTTTTTAAAGTTTTTGGTGTGCCATGTATCTAGTGCCGAAGCACAAATCGTTGTACCTTAAGCTAAGTTTACACTTGCAAGTTATTATTGCAAATTTTGAGACGCAACTATGAGTAAGAGTGGGTGGTAAATATCTGTTTTATTTTTGCTTTTATGTTCTGAAACTTGCAGCATTAACTTCCAAGTGTAAACTCAGCGGAAAAACAAAGGAATATGACATAATTATAGTTATTTTTTTGGTTCTAAATACTCGTATTTGAATAATTGTTCAATTCAAGGATGAACAATATTGCTTTGCTCTTCCGCGATACAGAATGTGTAGCTAATTAGTGTAACCCGCTATAATTACTTGCGTATTTTTTGCATGCAATTAATTTTCCCACCCTCCCGCCGCAAAAATAAATACGCAAATAACTATAACAAACCACCACCAATAACACTATACTCGACACGTGTTTCGCCTCTCTACGAGGCATCATCAGGAGTTGACGATGTTGTTTCTGTTGCCGGACACCAGACCGACAACATCGTCAACTCCTGATGATGCCTCGTAGAGAGGCGAAACACGTGTCGAGTATAGTGTTATTGGTGGTGGTTTGTTATAGTTATTTGCGTATTTATTTTTGCGGCGGGAGGGTGGGAAAATTAATTGCATGCAAAAAATACGCAAGTAATTATAGCGGGTTACACTAATTAGCTACACATTCTGTATCGCGGAAGAGCAAAGCAATATTGTTCATCCTTGAATATGGACTTCCGCAAAGTAACGCCTGATTCAATTAATTAATTGTTCAATTATCGTTATGATGATTGGTTTATGTAGTTATAGAAATTTTGTTAAGTATTAAATTACTGCAAAATTTATAATTAGTTTTTCATTGTATTTCATTATTCAAATAAATATAATATTGCGTGTAGTTTTAGTTACTTACTTTACTTAAAACAACTAAGTAACAACTAAATAGTTAATTACGTCTTTTAGCTATGCACATTGTTTTATCTTACAGGAAATTGCATTCGCCTCAAGGAAAAATACTCATTTTTATTAAGAATCGATAACCATTGTTTTAAAGTAGTTTTAATTATAAATTTAATGAACACTCCTCTTTTAAACTACTCTAAAATATATTTTTTTTTTTTTTTATGTTGGCACAACAAAGTGGCTCCACTCCACCTGATCGTAAGTGAAAAGTAGAGCCCAAATCGCGGCGGCAACGAACAGGAGACAAACAGTAACCTGTTAGTTGCCACCGTCTTGCTGGCCCGCTAGATGCTTCTTCACGCTTCGTTTAAAGGGTCCCAACTTATAGGTATGCGGAAACACATGTGCTGGTAAAGAATTCCACTTTTTAATTATACTAAGTTACTCATAATATTATTACTTTTTACTAAAAATTACTGAGGTAAGTATGTATAAAAAAAATAAGATGGCTGCCTCGCACGAAAAAAGCAGAACTGCCGTAATCGTAATTCTTGGGATGAAGTAGTCGAGCGGATCCCATGATTCTCAGCGATCATTGGCAAAATAGCGGGAAAAAATGTAAGAATATAAATTACTGCATAAATAATTTTATATAATTATAAAAACAAGAAATGAATCCTCATAAGGTGGGCTTACACCAAACGAGCGAATGCACATTCTATCCCCACTGTATGTAATTCGTTCGTTACACAAAATGTAATTCGTCGAAATTCCTTGATTTCGTAGAGTCTGGGATAGAAAGATCATTCGCTCGTTTGATTTAAATTATAACATTTTTTTTTTAATCGTGTAATCCAGAAAGAATACGCGTATATATATATGTAATATAAAAACACTAATAAAGTGGATTTACGTAAATATTTTAATGCTTAATTTTCGTTACAAAGCTGACATCGAAGTAAACTTTTTTGTGAGAGTTAAGCTAATTGGGTGTCTCTAGAAGTGAAAATGCCCTTAAACCCACCTATAGATATAATTAGAGCAAAACCAGATGTCGATCGTCAATAAATATTGAATCTTACTCATACTAATCCCCATTAATAAGTTTACGTTTCTATGTATCTAGATGGGTAATAAACGATTCAAATAAAAGTAAAAACATTATTTTTAACATTCTACGATTTCACATTAATTCTTTTTTTATGCGACTAAGGTAGACAACTGAGCTCTCAACCCACCTGATGGAAAGCGGGAACTGAGGCCCATGGACATAGTGATCAAAAAATCGCCTATGCGCTGCCTTCCCTAAGGACTTAAATGGATTGCCTCTATGACAGTAATTATACCGGCTATCTTACCCCCAAACCGGAACACAGTACTATTTAGCGGCAGGTTAACGGGTAAGACGGTGGTAGCTATCCGGGCGAACCCTGCACGAGGTCCTACCACCAGCAAATAACACAACAATTTCATATAACACATAGTATAGTGTTATATGAAATTGTTCATAGTAAGTGATTAGATTTCCCATTAATCAAGCCTATTGTTAAAAATGTAATGTTAACAGCGACTCCATACATGGCGGCAGCGTGATGCTATGGGAACTCCGATGATGACATTGAATTATTTCTGCTGATTCATTTATATCATTATTCGGTTTTCCTACTTGTTTGTTATGCAGATAGTAGGTATGCATTTGGTTGCAATTGTTGTTAAGTGGGGTTTGTTAGGGAAAAACAGTTTATTATTATAAACATTTGATATTATACAGTGTGTAAATCTAATACGGGCGATCAATTAAACCTGGCATGTGATTTGTTAGTGTAATCGTAGATTACAATGTTTTTTTTAAAGTTACTCTTAATTAGGACCCTATAGAATTTGTTTAAGATTATCGGAGCAGCAATGTAGGTGCGAACATTTGTTATTGTTGATATGGCAGTTAATGTCATCTGCTTTTGAAATTAGCTGTCAACGAGTAATTAACTCGCGTATGTTGCTCTACATTGCGCGCCGTATTATTTTATATGGGGAATTTCGTTGCTCTAATTTTAAGTAAAAGTTGTTTGAATGTACTTACGAATTATGTCGTAAACTAACAACCGTTAAGAGCTTCGCCCATATTAGACTTACACCCTGTATACTAGCTAGGCGGGGACGAGGCAGGCCCAGGCGGAGATGGCGGGACGACCTGGACGCCTTCGCCAACAATCGGCCAGACTTGGTACAGAACCGGGAGCTGTGGAGATCTGAGGGAGAGGCCTTTGTCCTGCAGTCGGACACCAGAACAGGCAAGAAAAATGATTAAATCCTAAGGGAATGAATTGTTCAGTCAAGAGCAAAAACATCTGTACACTTTTTTACTTATGTCTCGAGCATAAGGTTTAAAATAGTACATATATTTATGCCCCTGACTGTTCAATACACCGCACTGTATTATTTAAAATTACAAACGTATAGTTACAGTCACCATTAGTTACTATCGAGGCGACCAAAGTAAGTCCTTACAAACATCTAAGGTGGATTTAGACCTAGCGAGCGAATGCTCATTCTATCCCCCACTCTACGAAATTCGTTTGCTACATAAAGCGTAATTCGTCGAAATTCGTTGATTTCCTAGAGTGATAGAATGAGCATTCGCTTGTTTGGTCTAAATCCACCTTCAAATTCAAATTCAAATCTTTATTGTGTAATCATGTTGTTACATATATAAGGTGTTAAAGTCAATGGAACAGGTACAGAACATGAACCCTGCTAGGGCACAGCAATTTATCTTATAAATAAATAATTGTATCTAAAATCAGTCACATTTAACATAAGATAAAAATAATAATCACTTATTCAAAATCCACATAAGGTACCAATAATAATAAAATAACTTATAAAAAATAATTGATTAAAAAATAACCTTGAGCAGACTATTGTCCTAGCGTTAAAGTGTGCAATTTATATATTTGTCAGCCTCCTTAGCCTAGTTGGTAGTGACCCTGCCTAGTGGAGGTTCCAGGATCGAATCCCGGCGAGGGCATTATTTGTGTATTTATTTATCACAAATATTTGTTCCGTGGTCATGGTTGTTTAATGTGTTTAAGTATTTGTATGTATCTATCTATCTATTGTATATCGTCGCCTACTACCCACAACACAAGCCTTAATTGAGCTTACCGTGGGACTAGGTAGATCGATCTGTGTAAAGATGTCCAAAAAAAATATTTATTTATTTGTTTATATTTATATTTAATTGCTCATTTGTATCATATCCATTAGTAACATTGTGTAGTATTTCCTCTTTTATGATATTAACATTTTAAAAAATCCGATATTATTGGCTCTCAGGCAATTAAATTGTAACTTAGCTGTCGAATTTGAAAAACATATTCCTGATTCGAATTCAAAATCACCGTTTATTTTGGGAAACTAGTCAATTTTTCAATTTCATTTTCATGCATATCCTGTGCGTATTATGCACGAACATTAAATATGCATTGTTAATACCCTCTCGTCGTAAGTGGAGCCGGACAAATGCAATTTCGAAGTTAGGGCACTTAGGCCGGGGTCTCACTGCCATGCCGATGCAATTCCGAAGTTAGGGTAGAGTGCTGCAGTTAGGCTGGTGTCCCACTGTCTACGCCCACTGCGCTTTCATAATGGCAATGTAACGTAAAACGAAATTAATAAATAGGGATGATGACTGTAGTTAAAATAAATTATTTAACATTATGCACGACATAATACACGAAGAAATTATTACTAAGGATGTAGATTGCAGTAATTTTTGTACAGAACTTCTATTTAATAAATTGAAAAGAACTTAAAAGAGAAGGTCATTTGGCAGTAGTGGCAAACGTGACGTCACTTTTGAGTATTTCATATAAAATTCCATAGTGGTGATCATTTTGACAGTTCGAAAAAAGAAGCTGATTTGACTTGCCAGTCATCATGCCTATTTCATGAACAACGCTGCATCTTTAAGGTGCATGCTAACCCCCCCCCCTCTACGAAATTCGATCGTTACACGAAACGTAATCGTTGATTTCGTAGAGTGGGGGATAGAACAGCGAATGCTCTTTTGGTCTGCATGCACCTTTAGACAATATCTTGTTTCTTGTTTGAATTCTAACCATGAAGCACTAGAATTCCAATTGCAAGCGCGTACTTTTTTGGAATACAACGTTGTTCATGATAAGCGTCGTTCGTGGCTTTTCTCGCGTCAATAAAATGTAGAATCTCTAGAACCAGACAGAAACAAAAACACGACACAGAAAAACCGGCCAAGTGCGAGTCGGCCTCGCGCGCGAAGGGTTCCGTACCATTATCATTAAAAAATACAGTTAAATCAACCTATCTCCAAAAACTATAAGAGATAATTTAATCAAACCAAAAATCGTTGATAGAGTTTATTAATATGCATAACATTTTTTTTAGAATTGTATACCACGTACCACGTAGTTTAAAAAATAGAGGGAGGACACATTTTTCAGACTTTGACAGCTGATATCTCGAAAACGGCTTGCTTAAATAAAAATGTGATGTATAAACTTTATATCATTTTCAAAGACCTTTCTATTGATACCTCACACGCTTATATACATCTAAAAAAAAATCTATGGGTTCCGTTTTTACCATTTTGGTTACGGAACCCTAATAAAAAAAACCACCAATTTTCGAAAACTGAATGTGTTGCTACATAATTCTAAATTAAGGTAAACGATGGATATCCGTTATATTTGCGGTCAATTTTGGCACCCGAAGTCTATTGTGAACTTAAAAATTTCGATGCAATTATCTCTTTCTCTCCAATTTACATTTTAATTTGAGTGACAGAGACTTCGATGGACCCGGTAGCCCTCCAGGTCTGAGTCGCTTCGTGCTCCTAATGGACCATCGGCGTCGTCACAACGAACTAAATATCTTTATAGTGAACTATTTTAGTAATGGCCGAGTTCGAGACACAGTGGGAAGATTTAAAACAGTATGACTAGACTCGGCTTAGATGACAAGTTCTGAGAAGGTATTCCTACCTACTCGTATTGAAAATATTTACACCGAGTTACTCACATAATGTAAACCGTTTATTTTTTTATTTTATTTTGTAATAAATAAATATCTCGGGACATCTTGACATAAATCGAGCTAGTCCCACGGTTAGCTCAATTAATGTTGTGATGTGGGTACCAGGCGACGATAATATATACAATACATACATACATACATACATACATACTTAAATACATACACAGCGATGACCAAGAAACAAATATTTGTGATAAATAAATACACAAATAATGCCCTCGTCGGGATTCGAACCCGGAACCTCCAGCTTCGTAGACAGGGTTCGAAATGTTTCGACTATGAAAAGGATTTTCTTCCGTAGCACTCTTGGGCAAGGCCCGACGTGTAGGTACTCACAAACTTCAGGATTTTTATGAGAATTGATGGCGAGCTACGGAGACTATGACAAAAATAATGATATCCGTGTAAGGGCTATTTTATTTATGTAAAGTTGTCGCCGCAACTTTTTTGAGATATACATTTTTGTATGATTTTTACTCAGAATCTTGGGCTCTTTCAATCCTAGTATGAAAAAAGGGCCTCAATATTTTTTTCATTCAGTTACCATTTTTTCATACATTTTGTATTTTGGTAACGAAATGGAAAGATTGAAAAAAATATGGAAATTTTGGGACATTTTTTTCTATTAGGATCCGATTAGGTTGTGATTCTGAGTAAAATTCACACGATAAATATATATATTAAGAAATGTAGTAACATACATACACAAAGAAACAAATCCGATCGTATTACGAATAACCTTTTTTGAAATCGCTTTAAAAACAAGCGACTATGTAGGTAGGTATGTAGGTATTAATAGCTTACTACGTGTTTCCAAATGCACCGCCTACAATCTTTTCTGCTTTGCCTTAAGGTTGACTGGTAGAGAATGCCTCATAGCATTAAGTTCGCCTTTTGTACATTAAGCTGTTCTTTTGTGCAATAAAGTCTAAATAAATAAATATCTAATACATCTTATATTCGATAGAAAATTTTCTAACCTAGATGACGGATACTGTAAAACCTCTGTGCACTGCATACGACGATCCACGGGCGCTCGCAGCAATTCGATTTGAGCTGACCTCTCCCGGGGGAGCGGAATGAAACTTTTGTAGCATTACCCACTCCGGACCCTGTCGCTGTATGTGTCACGTGACAACTACACTCACACTGATTCTAGCGCTTAGTTTTACTATGACAAGACCTGAGTATGGTTGCCTAATGATAAAATGGCGTTTTTTTTTCAGATTATATTTAAAATGTGGTTTTTAATTCACATAAAGAAACAAACTACAATTACTTACAAAATAACATTATAAAAGTAGATACTAAAATTAAAATGGTTGCACCTAGCCTATAAAAAACCGGCCAAGTGCTAGTCGAACTCGCACGCGAAGGGCCCGGACCATTATCAATTTATCTAAAAAATACAGTAAAATCAACCTATGTCCAAAAATATAAGAGATAATTTAATCAAACCAATTATCGTTGAAAGAATTTATTAATATTTAGTCGGATAAGAATAAAAAATAAACTTGTTTTATTTAGAAATAAACTTGTTTTGTCAGCCTCCGTCCGTAGCCTAGTTGGTAGTGACCCTGCCTATGAAGCTGGAGGTTCCGGGTTCGAATCCCGGCGAGGGCATTATTTGTGTATTTATTTATCACAAATATTGTTCCTTGGTCATGGCTGTCTATGTATTTAAGTATCTACATGTATCTTTCTATTATATATATCGTCGCCTAATACCCACATCACAAGCCTTAATCGAGCTTACCGTGAGACTAGTTTGATTTGTGTAAGATGTCCCAAGATATTTATTAATTTAGGGCGTGTTTCAATAAAGGGTATAATTAACGCCTTAACCTTAAGCTTAACCTTAGCGAACCCAGCGGCAGTTAAGCCCATGTAGCTTTGCTTGCTGGAATATATATGTAAACAGTTATGTATACTATGATAAAAAAAAACTGTCAATTTTAGACCTTATTACATCGGTATGAAGTACACTAAATGTCAGTTGTGTTGCTTTACGAGTAAGTACAAAGTTGGATAGTTTCCCTCCGCCGCCGCTAGTATCAAGTAATTGTTATTTTATAGTCTCAAAGGGAAATTTTATAGCAATTACTTAATTTGCGAACTTTGTAGTGCAATGTATTTAGTGCTCAAGTTTAGTTGCGGGATGGAAAAAGTTAAATGTTTGAAAAACTTTTCCCTGGGTAGTATTTTAGTTCTGTGGGAAATGTTTAAGAATATTGTTTAAGAATAGCCAAGTTGGTAGTGGCCCTGCATACAAAGCAGGAGGTTCCGGGTTCGAATCCCGGCTAGAGCATTATTTGTGTAAATTTATCACAAATATTTGTTCCTTGGTCATCGCTGTGTATGTATTTAAGTATCTATGTGTATCTATCTATTATGCACGGTGGAATTTAATCGGTGAACAGGAACCCATTTTTCTAATTCAGTAATCGATGGCGGTCACGTTTATGTAGTACTTAAGTGGAACCAAGTTTTTTTTTTAGCATAACAAATTTTTATGTTGAAATTAAACTTTAATTAAAATGTATTGTCACCCTACTAATGGTTTAGTCTGAAAAGTTTAATACCTCTTTTCAAACTATCAGCCATGCATCGCTCTTATTTTACATAGGAATAGAGTCTATCGCAAAAATTAAAGCATGTGAGTGGTTATTGCTCATTTATGTTTTAAGTTTCTATGGCTGATAGTTTGAAAAGAGGTATTAAACTTTTCAGACTAAACCATTAGTAGGGTGACAATAAATTTTAATTTCAACATAAAAAAAATTTATGCTAAAAAAAAAACTTGGTTCCACTTAAGTACTACATAAACGTGACCGCCATCGATTACTGAATTAGAAAAATGGGTTCCTGTTCACCGATTAAATTCCACCGTGTATATATATCGTCGCCTGGTACCCACATCACAAGCCTTAATTGAGCTTACCGATTGGTCGATTTTTGTAAGATATCCTGAAGATATTAAATATTTATTTATTTGATATTATTTTGTTACCAACTAGTTTTGCTAAAAGTACATAAGTAAACCTAGATGAATGATGCAGTATGTAAATAACAGTAAAAGTAAAGGTGCATTTAGACCAAACGAGCATTCGCTCATACTATCCCCCACTCTATGAAATTCGTTCGTTACACAAAACGTGATTCGTCGAAATTCGTTGATTTCGTAGAGCGGGGGATAGAATAAGCGAATGCTCGTTTGGTCTAAATCCAAGTGGTGGCTCGTTTGGTCCAACTTAAGGTCTTGTTTTTGATATCAGAGGCTAATCCCATTATTGACAAGTCTCCTAACTTAGCAAGCCCATAAGTATTGGCCGTGTGGTGACGGCAGTAAGAATACATTTGTCACCACCCCAACTCCTCCTGCGGGTGTCGTAAGAGTCGACTAAGGGATCGAAGTGTCACTGACCATTATTTGATAAAATATTAATGGGCAGCAGCGTCATCATAGTGGACACATTACTGCGATCGCCAATCCGCTTGTCCAGCGTGGCGATTATGGGCATTTACGTCCTAATGCGTCTATAGTTAATAGGAGAGGTCTACGTCCAGCAGTGGACTGTGATAGGCTGATGAGGATGATGATGATAAGTACAAATACAAAATTCTTTATTTCATAAAACACAAGTAATTTACAAAACACAAAACACACGAACTGGCAACCGTTTGTTTACAACGTCATCGCATACGGCATGGCGGTATCAACTTATGATTATAACTCGGCAAAAAAATCTTATTTGATCCCAAATCCTCCTTCATACTTGCACGGGTCTAGGATCGTCAAAATAAAGAATTTTCTGTGTGTGAAGTTTGTCGAATGTTTTAAATTATGTCTGGGAAACGTATAAAATTACAAAGTTGGACAGACGCTTTCTTCATTGAGGCGTATTTAAAAATTTGAAATCAACTTTATGTACAATGATTGGAATCAAAAAAACATACCTAAATTAATGGAGTCCATTTGTCATACTTATTAATTAATTCACATGAATGTTTCTTTCGATATTTCTCAACACAAGTCTGTAGTTCTCACTTTTAGGTTTATCAAATGCACTTATTATTTGTTTTTTTAAGTCTTCGTAATTTTGGGCCTCTTCAACGTATACCCGCCGTTTCACTTCACCCCACAAAAAAAGGCACACGGGGTCAAATCTGTTGACCTGGCTGGCCATGGCTATAACACTGGCATTTTCCAGGCGTGGCACACTTTCTACTCGTACAGCGTATAGCCGCTAAGCTGTCACTGTATTTTCCCCAATGAGAAAATAAATACGAACCATTTCGTAGGAGCAATTTCCGAATGAAGGTAGTACGATGCGGCGCGCGTGCACACACCTACGTCAACCGTGGGACTGACCGTGACCTAGTCACCGATATTAGATAACTGCTATGTTGCCAACTCGTGCGCCGGCCGGCAGGTCGCTCACCCCTTTCCGCCGCCCATTAGTGAGCCCATTATTTTACATTTGTATGAAGGATAAATTAATAACAAATGAAAAAAAAATATGTCAATTTTATTTGATAAATGTAATCTATTATCGATACCAATTACGTGGGAAAATTTATTGTACCGATGAAAAAGTAACCCTGTATAAAACCGAAAGTGAGAAACGATAAGTATCGTCTTGCTAAGTTAGGAGACGTGTAATAATATTTTCATCACACCTGTTCGGTAAGTGCGCCAATGCGCTGCGGCGATGCGCGCCGTAGATGCGTCATTACACCCTAGGGCTGTTAAGGATTTTCATACAACATTACGTCGCACTAACGCGACGCGCGCGGCGACAAGATTTCATTCCTGATTTTGAGAAATGATTTAGACCATTTTAATGTTTAGGTAGTTCAATATTCATTAAATTTTGACATGAGGTTTGACTTATGTCGGAATTTCGCTACAATTGTCGTGTTTTTTGTGACAATTGTGATTTTGCTTCGCAAAAAAGTAGGTAGCTATTTACTGCTGATTTATTAAAGTTCCTGCTCTACATTTTATGTTGGTGGCAAACAAACCCTGTAGCCCATAGGAGCTCCCGATTGGAAAAACCGTAAAATTACAATTGCAGGACTTGTCAATGTGGTGAAATTGGGGCCTGGTCTCACCGCGAGCTACTAAGCTATTGCCCGCCGGTGATAGCTGATACCTGGGCGAGTATCGTGTCTCTTTTATTTACACGGGAGTTCCTATCTTTTGTTCGTGTTTATAGCTGATAGTTTATAGCTTATTAGCTCGCGGTGAGACCAGTGTCTTAAATAGGCTGTAGTTTATGCGTTTAAATGAGTAACTCAAATAGCATACATACGCTGTCTCGTGTGTCCTGGTATTGGCGGGAACTGGTGGGAGTATTTGTCTTTGTCTATGATGTATGGCCGCGGGCTCTATGTGATGTGTGAAGTTATTACCAGTTTTGTGTGAAATACTTGGGCATTGTGTTTTATAGTGATAAGAAGATGAATTTAACAAATACTACATAGGCATTTTCACTTTTTAGGTCACCCAATTAGTGTGAAGTTAAAAAAACCTTAATTTCAGTCAGATTTGTAACAACAGATTTAGTAATTTTGATAATAACTCAGTTTTGATGTTTATTTTAAAAACTATAAGCCATATTTTATAATATAAAAACGCAGATCAAGAAATAGAACTCGAGACGTCAATCAGACTGAGAAGTCAGTCACCCGCAGACCACGAACCCTGTAAAGTATTCAAAACGTCGGAACGAAGTTAAAGTTATTTAATATACGCGAGTTTATCCGTTTTCATAGTTGTGTAATCATTGCGGTAACCGAAGAATATATAATGCAGATCAAGTTTAAATTCTTAAAGATATTGTAGGTACTTAACAGTCGTTACAAAGCTGACTGCAATTGGACGTAGTTACGCGAAAACGTTCCAACCCACATGAGTTTGACATATAAATGGATGACTTTTACATTTGACAGAAAGTTTAAATTTTAATGACAAACTCATGTGGGTTGGAACGTTTTCGCGTAACTACGTCCAATTAAGGTTTTTTATTTTCACGCTAATTGGGTGACCCTAAAAGTGAAAATGCCCAAACACCCTATTTTTGGTCTGAAAACTGCAACCCCAGCCATCCTCTGGGGACGCAGGATAGAAATCATCATCATCATCAGCCTATGATAGTCCACTGCTGGACGTAGGCCTCTCCTATTAACTATGCGTATAGACGCATTAGGAGGTAAATGCCCATAATCGCCACGCTGGGCAAGCGGATTGGCGATCGCAGTAATGTGTCCACTATGATGACGCTGCTGCCCATCATCAATCTTTTATAAAATAATGGTCAGTGACACTTCAATCCCTTAGTCGACTTTTACGACACCCGCAGGAGGAGTTGGGGTGATGACAAATGTATTCTTACTGCCGTCACCACACGGCCTAGGATAGAAATAATAATATATATTTAAATAGCCCTGTTTATACACACACCTCGAGTCAAGGGCGATCCCGCACAAGCACTTATCGCTCGTTATCTTTTCCCGGTTACCTTATGATGGCCGAGTGTTGCCAAATGTCAGGATTTTTATCGAAATATCTGGAATATTTAGGTATCTAACCAGTGTTTCATGAGTCGCTAATAACTTCGCACACACTGTACTATGTATGTATACCTACGTACATTTTACAGGTCACAAAAACTATAAATAAAAAGCAATTCAGCAATAATTTGTAACAACATATATTATTTATTGTACTGCACCAGAGATTAAATAACGTTTATTATGTCATAAAAAACGTTATTTAATCTGAAATGAATCTAAAATAAATAAATATCTTGGGACATCTTACACTAATCGACTTAGTCCCACGGTAAGTTCAATTAAGGCTTGTGATGTGGGTACCAAGCGGCAATATATATAATAGATAGATACATAAAGATACTTAAATACATAGACAGCCATGACCAAGGAACAATTATTTGTGATAAATAAATACACAAATAATGCCCTCGCCGGGATTCGAACCCGGAACCTCCAGCTTCATAGGCATGATCACTACCAACTAGGCTACGGAGGCTGACAAACCTCCAAACTTACCAAAAGTACTAGCCAAATAGCCCGCCCCGTGTCATCCCTGGTGCAAAAGTGTCCATCACGCTCGTGGCATTGCCACGCTAAATCGCGATTGACTATTTTTGCACCAGGATTGTCCCGGACCGAAGGTTGACCCGGTGTATGTATATGTAAAAGTTATGAACAACTTTTAGTATAGAACCAACGCAGAAATCGTGACTCACGAAACACGTGTATAGCTGTCGCCGTTTAGAACCCACAACACAATCCTTAATCGAGTTAACCGTGTGGTACCTTCCTAGGTACGTTTGTGAGAATGTCACCTGGTCTCTACAAGGCGCCTATTCACCACGGTGACAAGTGCGACAAATTATAAATTTTATTTACTGTTCCTCCAATTGCAGGCGCCTGCCGTACCGTTTACCATCGGACAAGCCATGTGTTTGTTTGCCACTGACGTAAAATGTATTGCAAGAACTGTAATAAATTAGCAGAAAATAGCTACTTTCTTGTGATGTAAAATTAGAAATGTCTCAAGAAACTCGACAATTGTAGCAAAATTCTGGCATAAGCCGAATTTCATGTCAAGAATGAACGAAAATTCTTCTAAACCTTGCGACAATTGTAACGACCTTCGGGAAGTAAAAATATGTTTATTACAGATTTAATAAAGTTGTACTAAACAGTTTATGATGTAAAGTTAGTTGTTGTAGTAGTAAACTGTTTATGATGGTGGCAAACAAGCACATTGAACGTCCGATAGCAAGCGGTGGCCGTAGCCCACGGAGGCCTGTGACGTCAGTAATAGTGATACGAGTATTTATGGTCAAAGTCAAAGTCAAAGTCAAATAATTCTTTATTCAAATTGGAATAGCAACAAACTCTTTTGAATCGTCTAGGTATTGAAACTACTTCCGGTTCGAACCCTACACCACTGACCCAAGAAGAACCGGTAAGAAACTTGGCGGGAACTGTACAGTTGTCGCACCTTACACGATGGTGAAATAGGGGCCTGATATTATTTATTTATTAGGAATAGGATAAGCGTGTACCTGATCTGGCAACACAACCCGTCGCCAAGCACTCTCAACTCTCTTTTATTGAATTTCGGCAGAGTAAATAGAATTTGCAATATTACTCGATTAAACATGGCTTATTGCTGTGAAGAGCGTTTTTATGAAGGGTTTTATTAGATTTCATTACGTTTTGCTTATGGGCGGAGGATAAAGTGCTACCGACGTGTTCGTGTAATGTCGTAAACGAAGATCATTCGCTCGGTTATCCGACCAAAGGCTTAAGCTAAATTTACACGTTCAAGTTTTGAGATGGAACTATAAATTTAGCATTACAATATATATATATTAGAGTGGGATATAGAATGAGCATTTAGACCAAACGCTCATTCTATATCACATTCTACGAAATCAACGAATTTCGACGAATCACGTTTTGTGTAACGAACGAATTTCGCAGAGTGGGGGATCGAATGAGCATTCGCTCGTTTGGTCTAAATGCACCTTAAAGTAAAAATACCAGTGCGTACATGTTAACAGAGAATAATTATTTGAATCACGATATTTTTGCTCATATACAGGGTGTTTTTTTTTCGACCGTTCAAATTCTACGTAGTGAATGTGTAGGTCATACTCACCAACTTTTACTATGGGGACAACGTCGAAATCGCGAAAAAAAAATCAGCTGTTTCATACAAATTGGCGGCATTACGCCGGCCGAAATGTATGAAACAGCTGAATTTTTGTTTCGCGATTTCGACTTTGTCCCCATAGTAAAAGTTGGTCAGTATGACCTACACATTCACTACGTAGAATTTGAACGGTCGAAAAAAAAACACCCTGTATAAATCTACATAAAGTATTGTCATGTGTTTTGGGAGAGAATTTTGTAAGTTTTGTTTAATAGTATTTATTTTATAGTGTGACATATAAAAAATTCTCAAAATTGCACATTTTCTTTTCAACTCCATTGTACGAGTAAGTGTCAGGTGCTTTTGTTGGCAGTCCCAATAGAAGGCACCTCATTACAGATTTGAATATTAACACTCAGTCCTAATTAATTGTCAGCCTTACTCTAAAATATGCAAATAATTTAGATATAAGCTAATTATTTGAAAGTTGTGATATGAAGCATTAAGGACACATATATTTATAATCTTTTTAAATGCCCTAACAGTTGATTTTATCTTATCGATGGCAACTCAAGCTATGATGACGATTATTGGTACAGCGTCGGGTACTAGTACTTCCACTTTAATTAGGTAAGATTGAGTAACTATTAAATATAGTTATAATATTATAATATTTATAATTAATCATTATTGTGTATTAAGATTGTTTGACAAATATCTACATCACTTTCTTTCACATATGTATATACGTATGATTATTAGATTATATTTATGAAGGAATTGTACAGTGTCTTACCATCATGCATGCTTTTAAATGGCATTATTTTTACCATTTTACCCAGGATTGCGTAAAGTGGAGGAAATGTAGCAGGAAAGCGAACCCTGGCAAAGGCCGGGATAACGCTAGGTAGAAGATGATTTGATGAAAACTCAATTTTCAAAATTAAACTAACAAAATTGGTGGTAATCTGTTTAAAAGATCCTATCAGTGTCGTATAGATACTCACGAAAACAAAAATCATTTTCTATGAAGGGTTGGCTTGTTAAAGCGACTAGTGTAATTTTGATTATTATTTGGAGCCTGTTCGCCTAAAGGTGCGGTTAAACTAAAAGAGCATTCGCTGTTCTAACCTCCCACTCTACGAAATTCGATCGGTACACAAAACGTGATTGGTTGATTTCGTAGAACAGGCACTAGAACAGCGAATGCTCTTTTGGTTTAAACGCACCTTACCGCGAACTCCGAAGTTCGCAAATTTCGGCGATTTGTCTCTATCACATCACGAAGGCGTCATTAGAGTGACAGAGACAAATCTCCGAAATTTGCGAACTTCGGAGTTCGCGGTAGGGCCGCTGTTCTGTCCCAACTGTTGGACAAAGGCCTGCCCCGATTTCTCCACTGATGCTGGTCAAGTCATCATCATCATCATCATCATCATCACATCAGCCGAAACACGTCCACTGCTGAACATAGGCCTCCCCCAAAGATTGCCACAATGACCGGTCCTGTGCCACCCGCATCCAGCGGACTCCTGCGACCTTCACCAGATCATCGGTCCACCTTGTGGGGGCCCACGCTACGCCTTCCGGTACGTGGCCGCCACTCAAGAACCTTCCCGCTCCAACGGCCATCGGTTCTACGCGCAATGTGCCCCGCCCACTGCCACTTCAGTTTAGCGATTCGGAGAGCTATTTCAGTTACTTTGGTTCTGCTGCGGATGGTCTCATTTTCAAGTACAGTTTGCTGGTCAAGTACAGTTTGGTACCTAATTCTTTCAATAATGATTCCAGTGGGTCTCTATTGGTTCCCATAAAGTTTGAAGTTCGATTTTTGAAGCGAATAACGTTGTAGGTCCGAATTTTTTTTAGTCATATTGTCATAAGTCATAAAAAATAATATTATAAATCGGTGGTCAGTTTTATGTAGGTCATAATTATTGTTAGTCATAAAAGTCGATGCCCATAACTTTTAAAATCCATACAGCATCATTTACAGAATGTTAAAAGCAATAACCTTCCTTATTATAACAGTTACAACGTCTATATTCGCAAGTTGTAATTATTTGTTGTCGCGTGATTATGTCAATGCCAATGTAATGATGGTCAATGTAACCACCTAATAAATTTAGTAAGTAAACTTGGTAATAAACTTAGTAAGTAAATAGTAAGAGTATTATTTTAAAAGTCGGTCCTGGCGCTTCGCCGGCCGCTACCGCGGCACGCTCGCTTCGCTCGCTCGGCTCGCGCGCTGTAAGGTCACAGTTCGACCTAACACTCCTCCTCGCTTTGCTCGTCGTCGTACCTACACTGACCTGCCTTAGAGTCGAGTAGGTAAGGAAGTTTCCTAAGTTGCATCATAGTCCATTAATTTCTTAATTTAAATTAAATATTAAATTTTTTGGATGAAATTCGGTTAGTTATTAAAACAATATGAGTAAGAACCATTAGTAGGTTCAAATGTATGACTTAAAATATTTCTAAAAAATTATAGATAGACCTTTGAATGTTATAGTCAGCAATTTATACCTTTTGTAATTAGAGTAAGTAATGTTATACGTTAGTAATGTTAGATCTATTAAACGTTATACTTAACAAAAATTATGACCATTGATGCTTATATCAGTAAATTATATGGATATCAATATCTGACTAACGAAATTCGGATTAACAAATATATGGGAAAGAAGGGATCCCGATTCCAGTTCATACCACAGAATAATATTTTTTTTTGTAGTCAAAAATGTGTCCCTTCCTATTTCCCAATTAGAATACGATACAGAATAGGCCTTTAAACGGATCACTGATATTTTTGTCAGATCTTCTATCATCATCCTAAGATAGTCCACTGCTGGACGTAGGCCTCTCCTATTAACTATCCGTATAGACGCATTAGGAGGTAAATGCCCATAACCTCCACGCTGGGTAAGCGGATTGGCGATCGCAGTAATGTGTCCACTATGATGACGCTGCTGCCCATCATCAATCTTTTATCAAATAATGGTCAGTGACACTTCACTCCCTATATATTTAGGTCTTCTACATTTCAAAGAAAATAGTTAACTAGCTCTTGAAAATGACAGGGTCCTATCCACTCGCACGGACATATAAACATAACTCCTACAATCAAACCAACGTTTCCAAATTAGTAAAACGAAGCGAAGCGCTTTAAGTGTATAATTACTCAGCTCATAGAACTTATTCACACTATCTCAGAACAAGCGTACTCCAGCTAATGCCTTCACAAAACCTTCCATACCTCACACATCTCAATCTTTTACATCCCAATATCGACCGTAAGCATAAAGTTTTACTAGAGACAATAAGTTCGTAAATCCTTTCCATGGTGAGGGTAGATACGGCATTGAGAAAGTGACCGTGTTTTAACGGTGGTTGGTAAATTGCTGCTCGCTAAAAGAGTCGGGATTCCGCACGTGTGGTGAACCACAGGAGGTTGGAAGCAGTATTTTATCTTGTAGTTAAAATCGTGGTTTTGGAGGGTGAAGCTTTTACAACCAGTTTTACCGGAATTTAAAGTAACTGTTAACTTAACTAACTTTAAGCTGTAGGTTTAAACTATATATAGGCTTTTTGATGATTAATTCACTAAAATACATTAAAAAAATCCCCTGGAATCTTATTCTGATGCACAGTCGAAGATGGAGTTATTTGGCCCCCTGCACAGGCTTTCCATTCTTGTACCTCTAATGTACTTTAGCTAAAAAAATTATAAGTTTTTAAATCTATTAATTGATATCCATGAAAGCGATCATTCGTTTATTATCGACAATACAGAGATCGACCTACAGAAAGTAGAAACACACTGTACGATTTTCGTTTGAATTTCTAATCTTTCTAATCTAAGGTTGTCTGATAAAGATCGCTCTGTAGCAATAAGACCGCCTGTTTAAACCAGTATCTTGTGTTTAGCTTAATTTATTTTTTTTGTTATATTCTTACTGTTGCAATAAATTACTAACTTACTCAATGTTATTGAGCTATTGTCTAAGTCGAGACAAGGCACTGTCGATTACTTTTCTATGACATGACGTAGTGCGGTGAATCTCGCTTGAAAGGGCACAGAATTACATCAAATAATTACCTGCAGTTCCCTCACAGTTGAGTGGCTTCACACCGTCCGATACGATATCGGACACGACACGACGTAAATACGATTTTCGTGGGTAAATTCGTAATAAGGTTTCAAAACTAGTAAAGAAACTAAGATTTATTAACTTTGTGTACAGTCGCAACTTGAGTAGCGATGAAAATGTCGGAAAAACAAATGTTATTTTCGGGAATTCATGAAACTTTTAATTTTTACCTTTTTTTGGGATTTGTAAGAAATAATAATTTTCGCAATCACTCCATTCACCTATTTCAATTGACGTTTTCTCGATGACATCACGTTCCCCCTTTGAAAGTGAAAATTAGACCTAATAAACATAGGTTTAAAGTAAAAAATGAAATGTGGAAACTTAGAAAAAAAATGAAGACAATTGGAAAGAAATCTCAGACCTGCTACCGCGAACACCTAAGTTCGTAAATTTCGGGGATTTGTCTCTCTTACTCCAACGAAGGGGTCATCAGTGTGACAGAGAAAAATCTGCGCTGGTTTTCAGGGCAACCAGATTATGATGTTCCGGTTTTATCAATTTATAGTGCCATGCGTCACGTTTGCACTTGCATACTTGTTAGAACGTGACGGCAACATCGACAAACGGTTAGACGCTGTACCGTCCTATACCAATTATCTCAATAATCCGATACGATATCCGATATCGAATCGGAGAGTGTAAATTCTGTCCAGTCTCACAGCTGCACGCTTCATAATAAATACGAGTACCTTTCGTTTCGAGAGAGCTCAACGACGAGTTTTGCATTTATGGCCTCGTATTTGCGGAAATAAAATTTAAATTTAGTCAAAAACTTGGCATTTCATTGCCATAAAGTTTGAAAATCATAGGTTTAAGTGGAATTTCCTTCCGCGGATGATTCTGCTTTGAAACATGAAGCGTAATTAAATGATTTGATGTCGTTGCTTATTACCACTCTCGGTCTAAGAATAAAGTGGGAGTACTAGTGGAAGTAGTAGTACCCGACGCTTTACATAAACATTAAATTTCCTCGACTATACTGTTATTTCCCTGATTTTATCATCGCATCTAAAAAACATCTAAAAAGCCCCTTTTTTGTATATTTTTCGCTATTTTTTTAAACATACCAAAATTTCGCCTGCACAATCTAGCAAGTGGGGCTAATAGTTTCATATCATATGTGTTCATATTATTATTTAGATATATATTTATTTATATTGGACATTTACCTCCTAATGCGTTTATACGCATAGTTAACAGGAGAGGCTTACGTTCAGCAGTGGAGGCTGATGATGATGATGATATATTTATTGTTAATCGCGCTTTTAGCTATGTATTATTCACAACATGTATTCAATAACTACGAACGAACACTAACATGTACCTATTTCCCGAATTCTACCGAACATGTATTTAGTACTATTTTCGTAATGGAGTGTTTGATATGAAGGGTCCACGGAAAGAACATGTCTAGTCAATTCAAATTACGGAAGGAAAAACCACCCTACTTTTAACAGAATAAGGTGTGAATTTGCCATAATTTTTTTAAGCATTAGACTTGTTTTTTCCGTGGACCCTTCATTATGAAGTAGTTTGTTTTTGGATGGTGAGTGTGCTCTGGCCGGGAGTTAGGCACGCTATGGAACAACATTAGGCATCAGGTGCGTTTAAACCAAAAGAGCATTCGCTGTTCTAACGCCCGTTCTACGAAATCAACCAATCACGTTTTGTGTACCGATCGAATTTCGTAGAGTGGAAGGTTAGAACAGCGAATGCTCTTTTAGTTTAACCGCACCTATACAGTGCGTTAACATCACAGGCGCGGATTCAGGGGGGGGGGGGGGGGGGGGCAATGGGGGCACTTGCACCACCCTCACCTTGGACTTATGTATGCCTAGGTGCTGTTTTAAGTATAAAATAGTACCTATCATATCATAGGACTATAAGTATCAAATAAGTCTTGGATCCCCGCCTGTAACAGCAGGTTTTTATTGTAACTGAGGATTGAGATGCTGATTGTTAGCCAACCCTGTAGTGTTATTCACTAAGGAAACCACCTTGCTTACAGCGCTGTGTCAGCGCTGCGGCAGCGTCGAGCCTAAAAATGGTATTCACTAATGCACTTTGAACGACACTAGTGCTCGACAACGAATGCGGCGCGAGCTGGAACTACACTGCGCCGAGAGTTACCGCCACAGAGCACGGACCTCTTTAGTGTGTAACCTTAGAGATAGAGGCGGCCTTGGCTGTCATTTTCATAGAAATCGACCGTGTCAGGTAATTTTGACATGTTAATGTAAATAGTGTTGTGGTATGGCTCGATATTTTTATCGATAGATTAAAACCAACAGTTATTTGACTAAAAATGTTACTTGAAAAAAGCTATTCAAACATTCTCATTTTTAAAATCTCACTAAAATGATGTCGTTATGAATGATATAAAAACAGTAAAATTTATACATTTATTTGAATGTATATTTACAATAAGTACATACTTACATTAAGTTGTTAGGTTAAAGTTAAACAACAAGTGTTAAGGGTCTTAAGACCGCCTGTTGTTTAACCTCTGTCTAGTTATATATGTTACCTTTGCATTGGTTTGTTTGTTCAAGGTGTGCAAACTATATCTACTTATATTACGTTATAAAACGCAAAAAGAAAATTGTAACTATAAATGGGAACTAAAATTAATCGATCAACTAGTTAAGGAGTTTAGATGGTTAGGTAATTTAGGTATTATATATGAGGACAGATTAACTAGATGTATAAATGTATAAATATATTTTTAAATTCGTAAATTGTACCGTTTTACGTTTTCTTGAAAGATTATCAGATGGGTTACTTGGGACAAGAAACACCTGGAAATTACATACTTAAATTAATATGTATTAACAGATAACATCAGAAATCCTTTAAAAGGTACTTTACTTTTAAAACATAATAAAATTATTTAGCAAAGCTAACTTACCTTATCAAACGCAGCATGGAGTTTTAAAGTTGGACAGGCATTGGATGACAATATAGATCCCTGATTTGTTTTTACAAAACAGTCATTTTGGAAGTGGTCCGAACAAATTGTGTCGTGTTTTTGCGGAAACCAGTTCAACTTTCCAGTCGCCGTTATCCAGCGTTCTCTGACACATGGTTCTATAGGAAATCTAAAAATTAGTCAGAATTTCTTAAACTACAGCGTGTGTATTTGATACGGGCGAATATTTTAGTGGCGATTACTATCGGACCTAGGGAACCTATTTACATAAATTTATTTTAGAAATTAAGGTATTTTTTTTCATACAAAATAATTGAGCCCGCAATGTATTGCATCCACTGGTAGCCACATTACTTAAAGTAGACATAAGTATCTAAACGTCATACGAGTCTCATGTCAGTTGGCAGGCATACATTGCTGCTGGGTTGCACTTTAGAAAAATCATTACACCTAATCAACAACAAAATTTAACGAAATGGTTATCTTATACGACTCGTAGGATCAGATATTATAGCTGGATTAATTATTCGCCCGTATCAAATACCCACGCTGTATATGTTTTTGTATAGTTGCTTCATTGTCTGCACTCTAGATAAATATTATATTATTGCTAAATATAAATAAATAAATAAATGTTTGGGAGACAGTCTCATACAAATCAACCTAGCCCCGAACTAAGCAAAGCTTGTACTGGTGCTAGGCGACGATACGGTATATGTACTTAAATAGAGAAATACACATAATTATATTTACTTATACATAGGAAACGTCCGTAACTCGGGAACAAATTTTGAATTTCTACTAACACCGTTTAGTTGTAAGAGTTTACATAGACTATCGATAACAAATTCAGCGTCGTGTCTCTTCACTATGTCTCTCGCCCATACTAATTTTATATTGAATTTAATATAACTTTTTTTACTTACCTGTGATAGGAAACGTTTGAATTTTGTTTATTAACGTACGTAGACTGGTTCCTGCACCAGATTACAGAGCAATGTGGCTTTTTTGGTATATTTTTATAGTTTATGTACCCATGACGTCCCGAGAGGTACTGACAGCACATATGCGTAAAACGCATATGCGCGGCACGGGTTTTGTCTGTCACGCCGTCTCTCTATAGGCGCCCTAAGAGTTCCAACCTCCTTGGTTACCGCCTATAGTTCGACGACGAGATGTTCTACGTTAGTGAATACCGTTTTTCGCAGCGCTGCGCTCTACGTCGAAGTGAAGGCTGTCTCGTCGTCGAGCTCGTTGACGAACGCAGCGTCGAATGTGTGAATAAGAGAATAGCATAGCGGAGCATTATTTGATTGAAAAATGTAACTTAGACGTAATTAATTTTCTAAGGAAAGTTCACGCAAAAGCAATGTACTTCAAAATGAATCGTTAATTTGCGATTGACAATGATATTCTGCTTTGTAGCAGCCGTTCGCAGCGGGCAACTAAGCAGGTCACGCGTCACATTGGTCGTTCGGAGGAAACCAATTTTATTGTACAGTTAATTTAATTATTTGGCAACTCTAAACTCTTTACATTTGAAAACGATTGTCAGTAATGCGTATTATTACCCATTTTCGTAGAACCCAGGCTTCTACGAAACTGGGTAATAATACGCATTACTGGCATTCATGGCAACACTCTGTATTAAATTGTGTAATACTTTGTTAAATCAAAATTCTTTATTTCATAAAACCCTGTACCTACTTGATTCGATGGTATCTCCTATTAAACAATATTTGCCTTTTGATTTTAAGTAAGCTCATTCGAACATGAAAATGAATAACATAATCCTCCAGATATTTAATCTCCTTATCGTTATCTTAGTGAATAAGCCGTACAAATGAGCCGGCGTCTTATCAGGCCGTCCTAATGACCTGGACTTTATCGGCCGACGCTTTCTCTTGTGAAAGGACACTTGAAGGGTGTCTTGATAAAAGTCTTTCAATTGTTTTGAGTTGAGATATAAAGGAAGTAGGGAATCAGAATTAGACGTAAAGCTAAATGATGTATCATCATCATATCAGCCGAGAGATGTCCACTGCTGAACATAGGCCCCAAAGATGGCCACAATGACCGGTCCTGCGCCACCCGCACCCAGCCACAGAATATGACCCAGCGGACTCCCACCTGACCTGGCGCATGCTGGCGAAGATGGCTGGCAAGAACGTATCATCATCATCATCATCATATCAGCCGAAAGACGTCCACTGCTGAACATATGCCTCCCCAAAGATTGCCACAATGACCGGTCCTGCGCCACCCGCATCCAGCCAGGATGTATACCGTATGTAAAATAAAAACGGGTGTTAAATTAATCAAAGATAGGATTCGTGTAGTCATTAATTAAGAGTTATTTTGAAAGTACACTTAATTTTAAGTGCCCATTATTTCATAAGTTTTTGGAACATCCATGCCAAAACAAATTTTGTTATGGCAGTTATAATTATAATATCACTTGGAACATAGTCACCCTGACAATTAGCCCAGATTTAGACTCCGAAGATGTAACATAGAATCGTGTAATATTGGGGGTAGCGATATATGTTATCCGTTTTTTTAACTGCCTGTCAATGAGTGAATTATTACAAGAAAAAAAAGTTTTAGCGACGGTCAAGCGTAGAAAAATTACTTACTTTGGTCATCTATTTAGACATGATAAGTATACTCTATTTCAAATACCATGGCCCGATGCCACATAAAACTTTCAAGTGGTTTCGGGCCATGGTATTTGAAATGCGCGTAGAACCGATGGCCGTTGGGGCGGGAAGGTTCTTGAGTGGCGGCCACGTACCGGAAGGCGTAGCGTGGGTAGGCCCCCCACAAGGTGGACTGATGACCTGGTGAAGGTCGCAGGAGTCCGCTGGATGCGGGTGGCGCAGGACTGGTCATTGTGGCAATCTTTGGGAGAGGCCTATGTTCAGCAGTGGACGTCTTTCGGCTGATATGATGATGATGATGATGATATTTGAAAATACGACTTATAGAGACTCATAATAGAAGGAAAAATGGAGGCAGGTAGAGGAAGGGGAAGAAGGAAGACTAACTGGCTCGACAACATAAAGAAGTGGACAAATTTTAAAGACACGGCTACACTCACGGAACTGGCCAAGAACAGAAAAGATTTTGCAAAGGTGGCCACCGACGCCCGTTAGGGCATGGCATCAGAAGAAGAAGAAGATAAATAAATGTTATTTACATGTTCTATCCTATTTTAGCCAGGTAGTGGTGTAGTGTATTCAGTGGATTCAATGATGCCCGTCATCAATCTTCAATAAAAGAATGGTTAGATACACTTCAATCCTTTAGTCGAATCTGTCTTAGTTCGATTTGTGTAATATTGATAACTATGTTATAAATAATAAATCAAAAAATATCTTGGGACATCTTAGTTACACAAATCGACACGGTAACCTCAATTAAGGCTCGTGATATAGGTAGGTAACAAGCGACGATGTATATTATAATAGATAGATACTTATATGTACTTAAATACATACACAGCTCAAGGAACACATATTTGTGATAAATAAATATGTGTATTTATAATGCCAAAGGCCGGGATTCGAACCCGGAACCTCCAGCTTCGTAGGCATGGTCACCAACTAGGCTACGAAGGATGACAATAGTACATTTCGATGCTAGTGCGGAAGGTATGTCATTACTTAACAAAAAGAATGACATTTCCACGCGTGCATCGAACGATGTTTTTCAATACAGTTGCGAAAAATTAAAAGATGGTAAACAAAATAGCTAGTTAAGTTATGAGATAAAACTGACAATGAATATTTTTGACGGACAAAAGGTGTTTTTAAACGGTTTTTATTAACTTCACCGCGTATCAACTGTCGTCGATGCTTCAAATCTTGTGATCGATTTTTCGACCACTTCTACTGCACCAAAATCAATGAAATTTGGAACTCTTATCAAGTTCCCATGACAATGCAATATTATAATATTTGTATCCTTGTATCATCAAAGCCTGATGCTGCAGACGTACTGCTTGCCTTAACCGAGTATGTTAGACAAGTAAAAATGAATGTATAGCATGTTTGGCATAATCAAATACTAACAGGCTGATCTTGACTTCCAACTCCTCACTCTTGATGCTGCAGTACTGCCTAAAATAACCGCAAGGTTTATCTTTTATCGATATCTTGATTTTAAAGAAGTTCTTTGGATACTGCTTAAGTAGAAACATGCGAATTTAACACTAACGTCCAACTCCTCAAATCTGATACTCCAGTGTTACTGCCTGCCACAACCGCTAAGTTTAGCGTTATGCAGATTTTGAAGTACTGCTTTAGATATTTGGTAGAAACTTAAGGATTTCATTATCATCATCATCATCATCATATCAGCCGAAAGACGTTCACTGGTGAATATAGGCCTCCCCCAAAGATTGCCACAAGGACCGGCCCTGCGCCACCTGCATCCAGCGACCTTCACCAGGTCATGAGTCCACCTTGTGGGGGGCCTACCCACGCTGCACCTTCCGGTACGTGACCGCCACTCGAGAACCTTACCGCCCAAACGGCCATCGGTCCCACGTGCAACGAGCCCCGCCCACTGCCACTTCAGTACCTATAGCGATTCGAGGAGCTGTATCGGTTACTTTGATTCTGCTGCGGATGGTCTCATTTCTAATCCTATATCGCAGAGAGACTCCTAGCCCTCTCCATTGTCCTTTGGGTGACATTGAGCCTACTTATGAGGCCTGCAGCCCTCCAGCTGATATAGTGACAGCGTGAGTGGATCGCGAAGGGTGAGCCGTCGGGTCAACGGCCCTCCAGCTGATATAGTGACAGCGTGAGTGGATCGCGTAGGGTAAGCCGTCGGGCCTGCGGCCCTCCAGCTAATATAGTGACAGCGTGAGTGGATCACGTAGGGCGAGCCGTCGGGCCTGCGGCTCTCCAGCTGATATAGTAACAGCGTGAGTGGATCGCGTAGGGCGAGTTAGACTGCTAGACTGACAGCATGAGTGGATCGCGTAGGGCGAGCCGTCGGGCCTGCGGCCCTCCAGCTGATAGAGTGACCGCGTGAATGGTTCGCGTAGAGCGAGCCGTCGGGCCTGCGGCCCTCCAGCTGATAAAGTGACGGCGTGAGTGGATCGCGTAGCGTAGGGCGAGCCGTCGGGCCTACGGCCCTCCAGCTGATAGAGTGACAGCGTGAGTGGTTTGCGTAGGGTAAGCCGTCGGGCCTGCGGCCCTCCAGCTGACAGAGTGACAGCGTGAGTGGTTGGACCCTCCAGCTGATAGAGTGACAGCGTGAGTGGTTCGCGTTTGGCGAGCCGTCGGGCCTGCGGCCCTCCAGCTGATAGAGTGACAGCGTGAGTGGTTCGCGTAGGGCGAGCCGTCGGGCCTGCGGCCCTCCGCCTGATACTCACAGCGTGAGTGGTTCGCATAGGGCGAGCCGTCGGGCCTGCGGCCCTCCAGCTGATAGAGTGACAGCATGAGTGGTTCGCGTAGCGCGAGCCGTCGGGCCTGCGGCCCTCCAGCTGATAGAGTGACAGCGTGAGTAGATCGCGCAGGGCGAGCCGTCGGGCCTGCGGCCCTCCAGCTGATAGACTCACAGCGTGATGACGCGCGTAGGACGTGCCGTTGGACCTGTAGTCATCAGGTTGATAAGACTGAGAGTATAAGTATATCCCTCGGGTTCGCGTAGGGCATGCCGTCGGGCTTGCGGCCGTCCGGTTGATAGACAGAGAGTGTGAGTCCCTCCGGTTCACGTAGTGCGTGCCTATGGCTCTCCGGTTGATAGACTGCATGGATTGACCCTTTGGGCCCTCGGTTCGCGTCGGATTTTCCGTCAGACCTGCGGTCCTCTGGTTGGTCGACTGACAGTATGAGTTTATAGTCTCGAAATTCGATTTGTATAATGTGTTCAATATAAAAATTTAACCTTGATTTTCTCAATAAACCAAATTGATTGATATATTCCTTATTGTCAGATCTCTGTTATCTAAGGTATTGTATGAATAACACGTCCATTTGAGACACTTCGGGCATTCAAGCTGACATTTTTTTAGTGTCGGATTTCTAAAAATATCTATTCAGCAGCAGGGATTCCCATATATTCTCGTTACACATAAAATAATTACGTTCACATATGTGTCGTGATTCAAGCGCGAGAGTTAAACGCTAGCATGCATAATTGTATTGCATATTACAAACAACATCTTTAATCTAGAATAAGTAGATATAGTATCGGAAATTAACTTTACAATTGCACTAAAAACTTGAAAATAAAATAAGTAAAAAAGTTTTAATCTAAACGGTTTTTATTGCACCAAAAACTAGAAAATAAAAATTAGTTGTAACTAACCGTAGATGCTACTTTCTGTAGATTAGTCACGTGAAACTATTATCACTGTAGTCTTCCCAAGTTGGATGCTGAAAGCCACGTTTAGCCTCTATGTCAGTGGATTAAGCGTTACTTAATTGGAAACTTTTACCAAACTAAAATAAAAACGTGGGGCGTTATTATAAAGAAACATACAAGTTCAAAATATGAAATTGTAGCTTTAATTTTGCAATTAATCATCCTTCTGTTCCAACACTTCTACAGAGGTAAATAACTTTTATCAAAGCCAGAACAAAACTTATTACACTATTGCTGTCTTGATTTCTATCTTTGTTCTTAAATAACTATAGTAACTTAATCACAATTGCGTACGCCCCACGTTTTTATTTCAGTTTGGTAAAAGTTTCCGATTAAGTAACGCTTAATCCACTGACATAGAGGCTAAACGTGGCTTTCAGCATCCAACTTGGGAAGACTACAGTGATAATAGTTTCACGTGACTAATCTACAGAAAGTAGCATCTACGGTTAGTTACAACTAATTTTTATTTTCTAGTTTTTGGTGCAATAAAAACCGTTTAGATTAAAACTTTTTTACTTATTTTATTTTAGCTCTAAATCTTGCATTCATAATTTAGTGGGTGATAGATTTTGCTATTCAGCCAACTCAAACGTTTTTATTTGAAAATACATAATTTATAAAGTAAGAAACAAGTTAAATCTATAAAATATTCACTTTTAATAACCTTCGTAACACCATGTTCCACTATCTGTTTATATATTTAATTATTTAAATTGTATAAGAACAAAAACAAATTGTTGCTTTTAGATACTTACTTAATAAAAATGCTTGCAGTTAAGAAAAACGCCTCTAGTTTGACAGGCGTTTCGAAACCGTTCCGTTCTCACAAATGTTTTTCAATATTCAATATAAAAAAATATGATGATGAAGAAGTAAGAATAAAAATATCAATATTTTTAATCGTTTTGTAACAGTAGGTTTTTAGTTTTATTACGTCTTGGTAAAGCGAAATACCTTAAAACTTTTTAGTAGGTACCTATGCAGTCGTGAAATGGAATGGAACTAACTTTGCGCATGCAAACAGCCAAGAAATACACCTTTTTTGAGCAACTGCATTGAAAATGATAAATTATTTATTCATCAACGCTCAAAGCAAATTTAGTCTTATCAAGTACCATTTTGTAGTAAGTATACTTATATGGCCTGGTTTTCCTAGAATAGAGAATTGTGTCAGCAACTGCGGATATTCCATTCGTGAAACGTTCCACTTCCCGTGGCTTGTCTTAAGTGCCCATTTCAAAGCAAACAGGTTTCTTTACCAATAATACAATAAACTTCCTACTAGCAAACGAGAGAGGATTTTCTCATGAATAGATGCCATTTACGATACAAATCGATTACGAGTGTGCTGAAGTAGGTACTGATGTTAGTGCATAGTTGAGACTTATAATATAAAATTCTGCATGGTCACTACAATGCTCCAAAGATTAAAGACCTGCAGTGTTATTCACTAAGGAAACCGCCTTGCTGTCAGCGCTGTGTCAGCGCTGCGGCAGCGTCGAGCCTAAAAATGGTATTCACTAAGGGTCTCACCAAACCAATCGACGCGGAGTCGGCTTTCGCCGAGTGTTTTACACCACACTATTCGCATTTAGCCGATCGACCGTCTCCGCGGCTGAACACCTGCGTTAAGCAGTCTCAACCTCCTTACGGCCGCCGAAATGCTCGATCGGCTGCGATTTGCTACCGCAACAGTTGTAAAGCGACGGTCGGCTCTCCCGTGCTCCGTCCTGCCGTCGAGACGTCAGACAGCACGCGTACAGCCGCTGAGTCCGACGAACAGATAGATAGGACAGCGGGTGATCGGCAATCGTAAATCTCATTTTTGGAGACTAGTTGTTAGTAACTAGTTTGAAATTGAACAGACGTGTATGATTACGACAGTATTACTTCGTGTTGTCAGATCTATTGCAGATTTTAATGTGGGTAATAATTCAAATGAATAAATACAAACGCATCAGTAGCTACTTCGGCCGTCATCGGCTCTTTTCGGCCGTCGTCAGCTATGTTCGGCCGTCGAAGACGCTGAACGGCTTCCGCCAGCTCTGACCGGTCCTTATCGTAGGTACTCGGCCGTGATCGGAGCCGTTCAACTCTTTTCGGCACCGTACGGCGGTATTAGGAGATTTAGGAATGCGAACGTGTGCGTTAGGCTGCAAACGGGGTCGTACGAATGCGAACAGCTTTACGGCAAAACGCCGTTTTCCCGTCGAAAGACGTCGTTTCGCGCGGGCCGAGCCGATTTACGATGTCCTCGCTCTTATTGCGTTGACATAAAGCTTTTTCCGTACGCGATTAGCCGAAACGGCGTCGACTAGTTTGGTGAGACCCTAATGCACTTTAAACGACACTAGCGCTCGGCGACGAATGCGGCGTGAGCTGAAACTACACTGCGTCGAGAGTTGCCGCCTACAGTTCGACGACGGTCCAAAACTTCGGAGGAAATCTGTACTAAAAAACGTCGTACGAGACATGTGAAAAAAGGAAATTCGTAACTCGTGTCGATTTAAAACATTCCCTTCGGTCGCGTTTTAAAACATCGCCACTTGTTTCGAATTTCATGTTTTTCACACTTGTGTTGTAATATTATATTTTAACCGACTTCATAACAAACCGAGATGGTTCAGTTGGCACCAAGTCGAGGTAAGAAGTGATCTTGGAGAAATCAGATGAAGTCGGTTTTTTTTAATTTTAAATTTGGTGATTATTCATCCTAATTTTTAAGGGAACCTTCCGAATTTATATTGTCGTCCCAATTAACTGCAGTGAAATCCATCACATCATCATCACACATATAATTTCAACATGATTAAATATTTCTTAAGAAAACTTCATAATTTTGCTTTGGTCGATATCAAATAGACGTCCCGGCACGCTCGGCCAATCGTCTAGAAAAATATCGTCCCCTTATTTATTCGTTAGAAACGTGTCCCCTGGAACACTTGTCTACTGTCGGTGTAACAAGGGACAACGTCCACTGTGAGACGGGACGTGGACGCCCGGAGACCGCTATCGGGACCACGAGAATACGGGACCAGAATATTTTACAAGGTTTGAATGGAAAATCTCTAACTTAGTATGTGTAAAAAGAGTTGAATGGGAAAGGGAACTATAATATTTTCGTTGTGCGTTCTAGGGTTGATATACATATGTTGAATTTTTGACTTTGAAATAGTAACCTAACAAAAACACACGGTGTTAATTCAATTCATAAAATTCTTGCCCTTATAAGTAATATAGATTCTTTTGCTATGATTATGTACATTGCTCATAAAATCAGTATCTTAAGGGTTACTACACTGGTGCCTCTTTTTAAGTGTACTAGAGACTTTGTTCTAAGACAGCACCGCTTTTCCATATGTTGTATCTTTCAAAAATATGTACATACATTCTTTATCTTATGTATGTATACTACTTGTAATAGTTTTAGAACTCTTACATATCTTATTTTAGAGTTTACGTATTAATGATGTATCGTAATGTGTATTATGTTTAGTTTGTATTATATCATTCACTTATTTGCATCACGTTCGCTTGCTATACGTGTGCACCTTTCAAGTTAAATAATTCAACATTATTTCATCAAATCATCTTTCATGTAACAAATTATCAAGAGCAAGTACAGTACATTGTGTACTAAAGGCGGTAAATAAGAAATTGTGAACGAGTGTGAAAGTAAAACCCGCGCCTCACGAGTTCATAATTCTTGTACCGCCCGGCACACACAATGTTTTTCATCACACCTACGAGGCAAAAAAGTAAATAAAACCTTAGGTATATTTTCACAAAACTACTCTAAAATGGTCTAAATCATTTCTCAAACTCAAGGATGACTTAAATTTGGGTTCCCTCTATCTGGCATAATTTTGTTTGTCCGAAAGTCCGAAACGCTTAGGACATAACAGACTAAACTTGGCATAATCTATTTTCGCGTAATCTTAATTAAGCAGAAACATCACTTGGCATAAATAACAATAATATTTCGAACATTATTTTACCCGAAACTATCTTGGCATATTATCATTTACGCCGAGTGTTATAAGACAGAAATCACATGTTCGAAATTACCTTGCATACATTTTTCGTCAGGCAGAATTTCTTGTGAGGGTGAAAATTTCTGCAGTGAGCGAGCAAAGAGAGCGAACAAAACCTTCCGGGGCAGATGCGACTCGGATAGGTTAGGTTAGAAGACTAAGGCTTAGTCTTCGAGGTTATTTGTTTTTAGCAACCTAGAAAGTTCTCCGCTCAGTAACACAGTAAGTAAAGTGCAGAATATTACTACTACCTCAACAGTCGAAAATAAAACAATGATGATTTGAATTTTTGTTTTATTTTAATTTCAATTATACATGCAATATGTCATATAATTTCGAAACTTATTTGGCATACATTTTGCGTCAGGCAGAATTTGTTGTGAGGGTGAAAATTTGTGCAGTGAGCGAGCGAAGCGAGCGAACAAAATCTTCCGGGGCAGATCCGAATCGGATAGGTTAGGTTAGAAGGTAATTTTTTTTAGCAACCTAGAAAGTACTCAGCTCAATAACTCAGTAAGTAACGTGCAGAATATTACTAAGTACACTATCTCGATTATATTGAGAGGTTGTGATTATTCCTTCCCTGTTATTCTAAAACAAACTATGCCGATACTTTTAATTTTATGCACATCCAGATTATGCCTCATCATAAATAGGAGCATCGAAATAATGCTCATATAATATTCGAACAACTCGAAATCTGCCACAACGAAATATGCTAAAGTTGAGTATGCCACAACAGTTTCTGCACAAAGCCCATTATGACTACATAGTTTATAATGCCTTATAGAATTATTTATAAAAGAATTATGCCACAACAGGGTGAACCGAATAGTACGCACGATGCCGAGTAAAATGGTGTCCATGATCGCATATAAAAATTAAAAGGTATACTTTTACTGCAAATGACCCGGCACAAAGCTGGAGGTTCCGGGGTCGAGTCCCGGTGAGGGCATTATTTGTGTATTTATTTATCAACAACCAACCATTACCAACGAACAAACATTTGTTCGTTGGTTATGGCTGTATGTGGTGGCACACTGTTTCATAGACAGAAGTTTCATAGAATTTCGTTTCACAGAAATTTGTTCATATATTATTTGGATCATATACTTTCTGTTCCAATATTATTGTTTCATAGACTATTCATTTGCTTAAAACATATTTCACAGACATTCAGTTCCATGTATATTGCTATCTAACTCTTTTACTTTACAAAGTAACCAAAAACTAGAATTACATTTCATGTATTTTTGTTTTGTAGGCACTTATTTCATAGATTGTTGTTTTATAGTTACATAGTAGTTTATATAATATTTAGTTCCACTATTTACTTTATTTCATACTGATATTCTTACCTAATGAGTCATATTTCATGTAAGTATTTTGTTTCTTGTACACTGATTCACCCTCCCTCTAAAAAAACCGAACTGCTACCAGAAAAAGTAGGTAGATTGTAGGCAAAGTAGGTTAGGTTAGGTTAGTTAGCTTTTCAATCTGTTCTAGCCTCGAAACCTAACCAATCCAAGTAATAAATCAGGGTAAAACCGACTTGGATTGGTTAGGTTTCGAGCGTAGTTTCCCGGATAAATAAAATAGCTACTTATTTTTAGTTAATTGTTTACGTTTCGTCATCCTTGCGAAACCAAAAAAAGGGGGGGACGGGGGGGCGAAGCCCCCCCACAAGGGGGGATCGGGGGGCGGAGCCCCCCGCATTAAAAAATAACAAATTTGTACCTCCCCCGCTCTAACCTGGATAGGTTCGTTAGGTACCTTTTATCCCTTAGAGCAGAAATAGAAGCCCCGCGTAGCGGGGCTTCGTCGACCGGTTTCCAGGTCTAAATCGCTTACTAAAATTCTTTGGACAAAGGTATTTCTTTTGTATTTGTATAATGGTATGTAATGATAATTCTATAGTTTAATTATGACTGAATAAAAAATATTAAGTTTGATACAATGACAAACAACATTCTAATGAATTTTCAGTTTTTGAAACAACTGTTCTAGACAAAAAATACTATACGAATTAAGTAATAATATTTGATTGAATACGCTATGAAATGAAATTCTAAGAACTACATATCTGAACAATAAAAAATACACAAAACCAGATTATACAATGTAAGAGCTCTGAAAAATGATCATTCTATGAAATGAAATACGGGAAACATTTTCTATGAACCAATATTCTGCGAAAATGTTGTCTATGAAACAACGTACAACCGGCTGTATGTATTCAAGTATTTATATGTATATATCTATCCTATAATATACAACGTGTTACACGAGCCACTGAAAACCTTGAACGGGTTGAGTTATACTTAACAACTTTTATGTACTATGGAGCTAACCCAGATTTCTCAAAAAAATATTGGCTCTAAATATCATACAAAATGTCGTGATAGATCGGTCAAAATGTATAAAAAGACATTTTTTTTTAAATTTCGCTTTAGGCCCCATTATTATTATTATTATTTAAGCCATTTTAATTTCCTTAATAAAATTTTACATTACATTAAAACATAAATATAGTTACACATTAAAGTATTAAGACATTCCATTAATTATTATTATAATTTTTTTTTTTTTATATTAAGGACCTCTTTTAAAGAGTAAAGGCCTAGGCCCCATAGTAAAAGCTATTCTGTATAAAATAGCGTCATGTCATGTATATCGTCGCTTAATCCCTCGTATGCCGGATCCGCGTACGAGAAAACTATTAGAAAAAAATATTTCCGGCACACGAGAGGTTAATACCCACATCACAGACCTTAATTGAGCTTACCGTGGCACTAAGTTGATTTGTGTAAAATGTCCCAAGATATTTTAAGTATCCATTTACCCAGCGACTATAAATATTCTATCTAAGTATTCCACCTATTTCTGTCTGGTATTTTGTTTTTTATTGTCGTGTTGTGAAAGAGCCCCTGGGCGTCCGTTGCTCGTTGGGTAGACGACATTTGAAAGATTGCGGGACACTTCTGGGTTAGATTGGCTCAGGACCGAGATGAGTGGCGTACTAGAAGAGAGGCATATGCTCAGCAGTGGGTGATAAATGGCTGAAATGATGATGATGATGATGATTTTTGTGTTGGTATTTATAATGCAACACAGCAACAAAATATCTAAACAAGGTATATATCATAAGCTTCAATGGCTTAGAGACGCTCTTAAAGGTACTAAGCAGACATGACAAGCGGCGATAAGTACCTAATAGGATTTGTCCCTTCGACGCCCCAAGACACCCTTTAAACGTGATTAATAGATTGCACAAATTACTGTCAGCCTCCGTAGCCTAGTTGGTAGGGACCCTGCCTACGAAGGTTGCGGGTTCGAATCCCGGCGAGGGAATTTTTTGTGTATTTATTTATCACAAATATTTGTTCCTTGAATTCTCTAGTCCTGTGCCACCCACATCCAGCGGACTCCTGCGACCTTCACCAGGTCATCAGTCTACCTTGTGGGGGGCCTACCCACGCTGCGCCTTCCAGTACGTGGCCGCCACTCGAGAACCTTCCCGCCCCAACGGCCATCGGTTCTACGCGCAATGTGCCCCGCCCACTGCCACTTCAGTTCAGCGATTCGGAGAGCAATTTCGGTTACTTTAGTTCTGCTGCGGATGGTCTCATTCTTAATCCGATCTCGCAGAGAGACTAGGTACGCAGCCTGCAAATTTTTGTTTCCCGGAGTTTGCAGTAATGTTTTGTCAGCCTCCGTAGCCTAGTTGGTAGTGACCCTGCCTACGAAGCTGGAGGTTCCGAGTTCGAATCCCGGCAAGGACATTATTTGTGTATTTATTTATCACAAATATTTGTTCCTTAGTCATGGATGTCTATGTATTTAAGTATCGATATGTATTTATCTATTATATATATCGTCGCCTGGTACCCACATCACAAGCCTTAATTGAGCTTACCGTGGAACTAGGTCGATTTGTGTAAGATGTCCCAAGAAAAAAAAAAACAAAAAAATAAATAATGTACTACTAGCAATATAGCTGGAACAAATAAGTATTTCTGATTTTTATCCTTAAAATTGTTATAAGTGAAATATACACCGTGTTTTTATTGATTTCCGTTAAATTAAAGGGAAACTTATTTAGGCCAAAAATAATCAATTTCTCTAAACTAGTATCTTAACTCTTACTGTTATTGAATTATTCAAAAAATAAGTTTAATGACTGAACAAGTGTATTGTAACTTTTATTACATCCTAATGTTACTTATTGACATGTGCCTTCAGTCACCTGAAATTAAATTTTGTGTTATTCTTAAGGTTCTCTCACACTTACCATTTCATTTATTACGTAAAAAAGGAAAAGAATTTTTTTTTCTATTTTCACTAAAAGCTATATATTATCAGGTAGCTCCAATTAACGTACCAAGCCTGTTAAAGTTAACGGAATTAAAAAAAACACGGTGTATAACACGGGTGCGTTTTAAAAATTGTCGCTGCTTCTATTGAAGTGACGTCACGGACGGTAATACACGTACAGTGCGCTCGCGTTCGGTTGATCATAGAAAATATTAATCGCTATCATTTTTAAGTATCCAGTTTATCATTGTGTGCACCGGTGTCCTAATAAGTGGTGTAAGTGTTCGCAACCTGCGGCGCACTCGCTATCGCTTGTTTTGTATAAGTTTAATACAATACCGTGAACATTTGTTTTTTGCGTGTGTGGGTAGGTACCTACATTATTCTACATTGAAAAACTTTCATTGAGTGGACCTATTTATTATTAAATTAAGTTAAAAAGTACAATTTGTGTATGTATGTGAAAAGTGATTATTTGAACTTAAATACACTTTAAGAGACAAATTACAATTTAATAGGCTACAACGCTCGCATCCATATCAGCGCCATCTAGTGGCTCGCCTGGGAAACATTGTCTGTTTCTGTTAGCCTACTACTTCTACAGCCTACAGGATGAACAAATGCGCGGACTGTAAAAAGTTTATATCCATGCGTGATGCTGTCACCTGTATGCAGTGTCGGCGAATGTATCATGGGGGTTGTCAGCTCCTACCCGAAGGGGTAGACGTACCTAGGGACTGGGTCTGCGCCGAGTGTAAGGCTAAACAGAGGAAGACGGACAATAGCAATACCCCTGTGAGAGGCGCACTTTCTCTGCAGGCTGTCTCGGGTGGCGCTTCTGCGGCCCTCGACCAGACATCTGAAGTTGCAGCGTTGCGTCAGGAACTCCGAACGTATATGGAAGAGCAGCGCAAATTTCGTGAGGAGTTTCGAGCTTCGCTGAAAAGTCTGCATGCGCGTATGGACGGGGTCGAGCTGAGGTTGGATGCGGTGGAGAAGGCGGCGGCAGAGCTGGAGAAGAGGGCAGCCGATCTGGAGGCCGCCCCCCGGGGCGACGAGGTGCCGGAGCTTCAGAGGACGGTGGCGCGCCTGCAGCTCGAGCTTAATGACCGGGACCAGGACGCACTGCTTGCCGACCTCGATATTGGCCACGTTCCGGAGGTCAAGGGTGAAAATGTTACTCACACTGTCACCCTCATCGCTGCTAGGCTGGGCGTCGTGTTGGAACAGCGTGACGTGGTGTTTGCGGAGCGAGTCGGTGCGGCTGAGCGGGCTGATCAGGGGACCGCAGGTGGTGCCGCAGGGAGCCGCCCGCGCCGCGTCGTAGTCAGGCTGGCCAGACGACAGCTTAGGGACGAGCTGCTTCAGGCTGCACGGGTGCGGCGGGACTTCACCTTCGCCGACGATAGCTTGCCGGGCCCCCCGCGACGGGTCTTTATAAACGAGCGCCTTACGCGTTCGAACCGCCTCCTGTTCCACAAGGTTCGGGATCTATGTAAGCAGCGGCAGTGGAGGTTCTCCTGGACAAGGCGAGGCAGAATCTTTGCCCGGCAGGGTGATGGAAAGCCAGCTTTCAGTATTCGGTCGGATGAGGATTTGTGCCGTGTTTTTGGGGCTTAATTCGTTTGGGGTCTGGGCCTCGTCAGGATACAGTCTATATTTGTCTACACTTTTATATCCTAGTACTTGTTTGTTAATTGTTGTCAATCGTATTATTAGTATTTTTTGTATGTTCAATCTTCATCTGCAGGCCGTTTTACACTTTGGATATAAATTGTTTTATCGTTTACTGTATACTTTTTCCAATTATCATCTTAAGAGCATTTTCATCTGTCTGCTGTATTGGATCACATTATCTCCACATTAAGTCACTTAAAATAGGTTTGTACAACGCAGGTTCCTTGGGCACAAATCATGATGACTTCATGGCGGCGGCTACTCGGCAGGATGTGGATGTCTTGGCAATCAACGAAACTTGGTTAAGGGCGGGTGAGGAGGGGCGGGCGCCGTCACTCCCGGGGTACAGATTCCGTCACATTCCCAGACCGCAGGGTGCGCGTTCTCGCGGAGGAGGTGTCGGTTTTTATATTAAGTGCAATATCTGTGCTCGCACCTGGCGTCACCCTGTTGACCCGCTACATAAACTAGTAGAGCAGATGTGGATCACATTGACTCTCAACGGAAAGAAATTGGTAATTGGATCAGTCTACCGGCCGCCCTGGATGGACCTGCAATTATTTTTAGATGCTATAACAGATTCAGTTAGTTCCTTTCCCAGTTATGATAATTTGGTCGTGCTGGGTGATATAAACTTAAACTTACTAAATCATAATGATGCAAATATCACTAAATTTAATTTCTTTTTAACCAGTTTTGGATTAACTCAGTTAGTGTCGCAGCCTACGCATTTTACTCATACTAGTGAGACACTGATTGATGTGATATGCTCTGATATGCGTGCAAGGAGCACATCAGTAGAGCACGTGGGCACCCTGTATGGACACTGCCTCGTTGTATGTAATTTCAACATAAAACGTGAAAAACCTAGGCCTTACCGCGTTTCTTATAGGCCACTCAAAAATATATGTATCGAGAGGCTGGATGTGGACTTGCATAGCGTGAGGTGGGACCTGATGTCTAATTGTGAAGATGTCAACGACATGGTAAATTATTTCAACCAGCAGGTACTTCACATATTTGATCTGCATGCACCCGTCGTGAATTCTTTAATTAGAGCGAACACGATTACGTGACAGAGCAGCGGCAGACTTTCATAGAAATCGGTCTGATATCAAAGAAAAGTATTATAAAGATCTAAAGTCCATTGTAAATAAAGCGCTATATTTTGAAAAAATTGCCTATTTTAAACAGAATATTAACAACAAAATATATGATCCTAAGACACTCTGGAAAAATCTAAAATCAACACTATTACCTAAAAAGAGCACAGAATTACCTACAACATTCAATAATCCCTCTATTATTAATAAACATTTTCTTGAGTTGCCAGGTACTTCAGAAGCCAACATTTCCAAATTAACTTATCTTGAATATCATAAGTATAGTGACTCTGTTTTTCACTTAAATACGGTTAGTTCAGATATTGTTCTCAAAATAATTAGAAGCTTAAAATCAAATGCTGAGGGTGGAGATGGTATAAATTTAAATATGATTATATTAACACTCCCATATACTGTTGATGTTATTACTGGTATAATAAACACTTCCATACTAACATGTACCTTTCCGGACTCTTGGAAGGTGGCTGTTGTGAATCCTATACCCAAAAATTCTAATCCTACTGAATTCAAGGACCTTAGGCCAATCAGCATCCTTCCTTGCCTATCTAAAATCCTTGAAAAAGCTGTCAGCATGAAACTAACACATTATTTGGAGAATAATAATATGTTACCAGATGTTCAGTCAGGATTTCGTAAGGGTCGTAGCACAATGACTGCCTTACTTGATGTCACTGATAATATCCTGGACGCTCAAGACAGAGGTATGTGCACCGTGTTAGTGCTTCTAGACTTCTCTAGAGCTTTCGATTGTCTGAATATAAATCTACTTCTATCGAAACTTAGTTTTTATGGATTTGACCAGAGGGCTCTAAAGTGGTTCGACAGCTATCTCCGGAATCGCTCTCAAAAGGTAAAAGTGATTAAAAATGACGGTTCTTCCTTACTTTCGGAAGAGGTTAGGTTGACCAGGGGTGTACCGCAGGGGTCGGTGATCGGACCACTTCTATTTATTTTGTATTCTGCTGACATTGGATCCCATATTACGCATTGCAAGTACCACATCTATGCTGATGACATACAAATTTACATTTCTTGTAAGCCAGCTGAAATCGACAGTGCCATAGAAAAACTTAACCTTGATCTCAGCAGTATTGCCACTTGGGCGGCAGAACACTGCTTGTTACTTAACCCCAGTAAGACTAAATACCTTGTCTTGGGTAGCAGGTAGCAACTGGCTGGTGCCGGTTTGATGCATGATATCAGGGTTATGGATGAGCCTATAGAAAGGGTGTATGAGGCTCGTAACCTGGGACTCCAAATGGATTGTGAGTTGCGATATGATAAGCACACCGCAGAGGTAGTTAGAAGTTGCTTTTATAAACTTAAAGTACTATATAAAATTCGGCCATATTTGAGTGAAAACTTACGTATTCAATTAGTTGAAGCGCTTGTCCTGTCTAAATTGAACTATGTTGACGCAGTAATAGGTCCAAGACTACTTTCCAAAACAAAACAACTGATCCAACGTGTTCAAAATGCTTGTGCCCGCTTTTGTTTTAACATTCCGTTGAGAGCCCATGTGACTCCATCTTTAAACAAGCATAAAATCCTTAAAATGCATCACCGTCGTAAACTTCATTTGGCTTGTTTGCTCTTTGGAGTATTGAAATATAAATCCCCCATTTATCTTCATGACAAGCTGACTTGCATCAGGCTACGTGGACGCCGGGATTGTGGGATTCAATTGTTGACGCCACGCCATGCATCGGCCGCTTTCCGAGGAAGTTTTCGCTATGCGGCCACCAAATGCTGGAACAACATTCCACCGCCAATAAGGAACCTGCAAAATGTTTACGGTTTTAAAAAGAACCTGAAAATATTCATGCTCAGTCACCAATTTAGTGAGGAGGCCTGCAGACTTGAGACAAGTTGCCTGTAGATGTTTATGTGTATTCAATCGCAATTTTATACTTACCAGCAGTTTATGTTCCTTTCGTTTTGATTGAAATGTTGATCCATTATTCTCTTCTTTTGTTTTTGTTATTCGGATTGTATTGTGCTTCGATTAATATCGTAATTACGTAATTGGTACTGTTGTTTGTCATAGTAAAATGTCGTAGTAAAACATTACGTAAGTGTAACCGGTCAGCCATTGATTGATCGCTGTGCTGTATCGGCCGGTCTTGTCATCAGTGTTGCTACTACAAAATGTTTAGCGATAATGCACGGCCATGACAGGGCCGGCCCGATCTATGATATATTATTTTTGTTTGCTGTGTAACGTCTGTGATTTTATTTGTAATTATTATTGTTTATCTGTATTGTGTGTTGCCTGCCGTGAAACTGTTCACGTGATGGCCTCATCGGAAGACCAGCGCTGGCATTCGCTAGCAACATGCTGAGATGAGGCCATTTCGTAGCATACACGCTTTTATTTGTAAATTATTTTTCGTTGATATATATTGTGGTTTTTTGTGTATGTTGCAAATAAAGTTATTTCTATTTCTATTTCTATTTCTATTCGACCTGAATCGCGCTATCTGAAACACCGATTAGTGTTGTAAGAGCGATCTATCGCCGACGACCACTTCAATCGCGACAAAGGACTCTCCGACACTGTCGCAACTAACACAGCTTGTTAAACACACTGTAGACTACAAGTATCTGTTCTCGACGGGTCGTTACTCAGCCAAGGTTTTATTATATTTACTAGCGACCCGCCCCGGCTTCGCACGGGTACTGTATCTAATTACTCTACCTATTAAAAAATCTCATCAAAATCCGTTGCGTAGTTTTAAAGATTTAAGCGTACAAAGGGACATAGGGACAGAAAAAGTGACTTTGTTTTATACTACGTAGTAATAGTGATGTACAAAGTAATATGATTAGTAGTACATTGTGTATTAAGGGCGGTAATTAAAAAAATGTGAACGCCCGAGCCGAAGGCGCGAGCTTTACTTCACTCGAGTTCATAATTCTTGTACCGCCCGTGGCACACACAATGTTTTTCATCACACCTGTGAGGCAAAAAAGTAAATAAAACAATATATTTTCACAAAACTACTAAAAATCATTTCTCAAAATCAGAGATGACCTCAATTTATAATTTTTATAACAGGGTGCTTAGACAAGTTGCCAATCGCTAACGCTTAGTAGCTTATCGTAGTTTTCCCACTCTTTCTTATTAGTGCGACAAAGACAGTTAGCTGCCTTTCGCTTACGAATCTTACGATTGACGATTAAGCGTTAGCAATTGGCAACTTGTCTAAGCACCTTGATATTCTGTCCTGCGTCGGCTGCGGGCGCCGCGCTAGGGCGACGTAATGTTGTATGAAAATCCTTGATTGCCCTCGGGCGTAATGACGCATCTACGACGCGCATCGCCGCAGCGCATTGGCGCACTTACCGAACAGATGTGATGAAAAAGCTGATATAAGTTTAGAAGAAAGACACGGTGCTAAGATGAATCGCATTAGTAGATCAAAGTAGCCCCCTAGGTGCCTAGGTTTCTTTGAAGCTTTGAAATGTTAGTTTTCATCATCAGCCTATGAAAGTCCACTATTGGACGTAGGCCACTCGTATTAACTATGCGTATTAAGAGGTAAATGCCCATAATCGCCACGATGGCGCATTGGCGATCGCAGTAATGTGTCCACTATGATGACGCTGCTGCCCATCATCAATCTTATATCAAATAATGGTCAGTGACACTTCTATCCCTTAGTCCATTCTTACGACACCTGCAGGACGAGTTGGGGTGGTGACAAATGTGTTACTGCCATCACTACACGGCTGAAAATAGTTTAGCTTTACAAAATTACGATCGAAGCATTTATATAGTGCTCATGATCATGTAACGTCTACAAATACTTGCCGAGACATTCAGTATGCTTAGCACAGGATTGGCGCGACAGTATCTCGCCGCGAGATAGACTATCCGTCCCTCTTTTGTTAATATAGCTAGCAAAGGACGGGAGATCTATCTCGGGGCGTCATACTGTCGCACCAATCATGTGCTAAGCCTACAAATAAGGTTAGTTATATCGCTAGTGCTACGCCGTTTGTAGCATCGCTCGGAGCATCGCTCGTAGCATCGCATGTAGCACTGTAGCAAAGTCGTAGAGATTCGCTAATCTTACTTTGTCATCTGGGCCCTATTTCACCGTAATGAAAGTTGTGACAATTGTAAAATGTCGCTGATACTGACGTCGCAGGCCTCCGTAGGCTGCGGCTATCGCCTACTATCGAAAGGTTCGTGTCCTTGTTTGCCATTAACAAAATTATTACTAGGGTCATTGTCAGATTTAGGTTATCGTCTTTTCAGTGGATATACGGAAAGTTAAGGAACTGTACTAATTTTGGGATAAAATAATTGACGGTACAACTAGGTTCCCCGGTCTATAGCCCTATGCAAATCGTAACATAGATTTATTAATGCTGTTAACTTTTGACCACTGAGTGGACTTTTGTTTTTCAGACTGACAATGACACACTAATAACGTTATGACAGTCATCGTTAATAAACTACTTTTTATTTTCTGAAGGTCGTGTCGTGGCAATTGTCACAATGCTTAGAAGAATTTTCGTTAATCCTTGACATAAGGTTCGGCCTGTGTCGGACATGTCGGAATTTCGCTAGAATCATTGTGTTTCTGGAGATAATTGTAATTTTATTCCGCATAGATAGATAGATAGATAGATAGATAGATGCAGACTTTATTGAAACATGCCATGACAATATGTGAACTTAACTAATTACTAACTAATTTATTGTCACGACATCGTAACAAAAAGGCGCCGACTCAGCATTTGCTACAGCATTGCTGCTGCGGCGCTGGTATTCTGCCGGAACCTAGCAGTGTGCGCGCAGCGCAGATACACGCCGTCCAATAAGTCGTAACTCGAGTTATAATGATAATGTATAAGATTTAAACAAAACAAAAATAAATCTATTAATTTACAGGCAACCTATTTCACAGTTCACACCTAACAACTTGCTGTTTTAAAGTTTATTTAACTATATCTTAACTAGGAAGCCTTAGGTACCTGCCTGTTTTTGGAGAGTCATTAAATGCGATTTAAACTTACGTTTAAAAGATGTTTTTGAACAGTTTATGTCACGAATTGGTGGAGGAATATTGTTCCAACACTTTGAGGCTAAATACCTAAAGCTTCCTCGAAAAGCAGCAGTCCTGTGCTTGTACGGAACTAGAACATTTGCTCTTGTTGAGCGATGATTAATTGCCATGGACGACCATTTCAATTTTTCATACAAATAAATCGGGCTACCAGTCTTAATAATATCAAACAGTAAACTAGCAAACAAATATTCCCTACGATGAGAAATGTTTAACATGTTACCTTTATTCAAATGAGGAGTGATATGAGAACGAGGAGGCACAGGAAAACAAAATCTTACACAAGCGTTTTGCACCCTCTGTAATATCTTGTGGGTCTTAGCTAGTAAACAGGAGCCAAATGATGTGCAACAATAATTTAACTTAGCAAGAATGAGAGTGTCACAGAGGAGAATTCTTAGATCAACGTCGAGGTATTGGCGTATTTTATACAAAAATTTTAGTCTATAAAAGCAATTGCGTGCAAGTTCAGCTACATGGTTTTGGAACTGCAAAGTAGAGTCCATAAGAACACCAAGATTTCGGGCTTTTTGAACCAGTTCAACTTCTTCGCCAAGAATAGTTATTTTAGGAGAATGCTTTTGTACTTTTTCCACCTGTTTTTTAGACCCAAGTATCATACTTTTAGATTTAGCGGGATTCAAAACAAGACAGTTCACAGATGACCAACCAGCAACTCTATCTAGATCTTGATTTAGCTTTTTAATTGCTACGTCAGTGTCAGCCGGCTTAAAAGATATATAGACCTGCAGGTCATCAGCATACAAGTGATATTTACAATTTTGGATGGTCTTGCTAATATCAGTTGAATAGATTATAAAAAGCAAAGGGCCCAAAATGGAGCCTTGCGGGACGCCTCTGTTAACAACTTCTAAATCCGAAACCTGATCACCATCCAAACTCACCTGTTGCCGCCGGCCTGTAAGGTAGTTTTTGAACCATTTCAAAGCCGAATCAGAAAAACTATAGTATTTTAGCTTCGACAATAAAATAGATACATTTATCGTATCAAATGCTCTAGAAAAATCAAGCAATGTTAAGGCAGTAGCCATGCCATTGTCCTGGGCAGATAAGATCTCATCAATTACGTCATGTAGAGCAGTATTTGTACTATGACCTTTCCTGAAACCCGATTGCCTAGTAGGCAAAATATCATTTAGCTCGAGAAACGACATGAGTTGATTGTAAACGACCTTTTCCAGTATTTTTGAAAGATAAGGTAATAAACTAATGGGTCTTAGATCTTTCAGTTCATGGGGGTTGTTGTTTTTCGCAATTGGTCTAACAATTGCAGTCTTCCATAATTGAGGGAAAGTTGACGTTTGAATAGACGTATTGATGATATGTACTATATATTCAAGAGTAAAAGGTAGGGTTAAGAGGATCATATCAGCAGAAATACCGTCACATCCATGCGCATTAGATTTAATACTGAGAATTATTTTAGAGACGGTTTGGACATCAACGGGGATCAATTTAAATGTATTATTACCATGATGGTTTAGGTCATAGTAGCATGACAGGGAACTATCAGCCTTTTCAGGGCCGGGAAAATTTTAAAAATGTTTATTAATTTCATTAGGATTCTTAATGTAATCAGGTATTTCATTAAATGGTTTCAGTTCAGTAATCACACTTTGCTTTAATTGTTTCCAGAGTTTTTTAGGATTTTTGATATTACCATTTATATTCTTATCAAAATAAGCCTTTTGCTCCTGAAACATACAGGCGGTTAGTAGAGTTTTAATAGCTTTATAATTATTCTTATCAGACTCCAGCTTACTAACACGGTATTTAGAATGAACAACGTTGCGTAACTTCATCATATATCTTAAATTTGACGTAAGCCATGGTTTCGATTTAGGTTTAGTGATATTTTTACGCAACGGTGCATAGGTATCAAATAGAAATAAGATAAAACTGTTGAACAAACCTACCTTTTCGTCAATTGTACTACATGTGAAAATTGATTTCCAGTCTAATTTTATTATAGTTTCATTAAGATGAGTAATATTAATATTTTTTAGGGATCTGCCTACAAATGATTTAGGTGTGAGTTTTGGCTTCTTTACATTTATATTTGCCAAGACCATGGTATGACTATTCAGTTCTGGGATATGGTCTGAAACGACATTTGTAAGTGTCTCATCAGAACAAATTAGGTCTATAAGAGTTGCATTTTGGGATG